>VMDO01015889.1:0-49630 GCA_007922755.1 Pedetes capensis
GAAAGAGAAACAACACATGTTCTCACTCATATGAGAGAGCTGACTCAAAATTACAAGAAGGAAAAATCCTACTCAAAGGTCAGATCACATTAAAAGGGGGGGGAGGGAAGATAAGAATGAGGTCAATATAAATGGACTAAAAATCGCATGTAATTGTTCTAACAAGATAGAAACAAAGACCACTACAGGAAAAGTTTCTGTCTTAAACAGAAATGGAACCCAAGGACATATAGAAAAATACTATATAGTAAAAGATAGAGAAGACTTGGATGGGAAACTTAGATAGGAAGGGGGAAGGGGGGAAACATAGAGGAGGGTAAGGGGTAACCTATATGAATAATGCTTATCAAATTGCATACATGAAAATTGTCACAACGAAAAGCATGTCAAAATGAATCACATTATGATGTACATTAAAAATTTCTAATAAAAAAATAAAAAAATAAAAAATAAAAATAGAATAATAATTATAGTAAACACAGAAAGGAAAGAAAAATTGTGAGGTGACAGATAGACATAGATTATGGTAATGATTTCACAGGTGTATATGGATTAAACATTTCTTAACCAAAGTGCTTGGGGCCACAAACAGTTTCAGATTTCGGATATTTTTGGAATTTGGCACAATAAGATATCTTGGAGATGGGGCCCACGTTAAACACAATAGTCATTCATCTTTTTGTACACCTACATACATAGCCTGAAGATAGTTTCACACAATATTCTGAATAAGTTTTTGTGACTCATATGAAGTTAGGTGTGGTATTTTCTAGTTGTGGCATCATGTCAGCATTCAAAAAGTTTCAGATCTCGGAGCTTTTCAGATTTCAGATTTTCTGATTAAGGAAACTCAACCTATACTTGTCTCCAAACTCATCATGTTGTATGTATTACCTCCATAAAGTAGTTTTAAGAAAAGTAAATATGTGATACCACACATATTTAATCTAATGTGCTTATCCTCAGTTATCCTCAGTGGATAACCAGGGGTCATCTTTATTTCTAGTGCATGGAAATCATTGGCACTAAGAAATGAGAACAAGGAGTTGTAATGGTCTGTACAGTGCTTATTTGTACACCCAAGCATATGTTTTTAAATCCACTGGACAAAATACAATGTTATGAAATACGGTATAAGCTTAGCCATGCAACTTCTTTACAATAAAGATGTACCTAAATAATAGTCATAACACTGTGCTGCCAGACATCATTCTGAGGGGTTTCTGTGAGTTAATTCATGAAACCTTTCCCAATGCCATTGGATGAATGGACTGCCATTTTACCTATGAGGACATTGGAGCAGAGAGATTAAATAACACACTCAAGATTCTCATTTTCATACCAGACTAGGGCCAGGGTTGGAACCCAGGACCCACTCAGCCCAGCTGCACATTAGAAAATTGGGAACAGGGGATCTACTTGTTCCCTGCAGTGGGCCAGGGCAGAATTCCTGAAGGAAAGGTGCTTTGGTTCTGGTAGGTGGCACTTCTAGGCAAGAAACAAGACACGATTTCCCTGCCACACATACAGAAAAACATGTCAACCTTTTTTTTTCTTTGAATCCAATCCAACTGCAGGAAGCAATGTGACTACCTAGTGTGAAAAATATTCCAACCATCTCAGCTGATAAATTCTAATGGAGCCCCGATGCCTTTTGTGACTTTGTTCAGATGCGTTTAGTGCACCAACCATAAACTGCTTAAATCTTTTACATACAGCCATTCTATTGCCTATTAATTAGAACCGTCTTTTAATTGCCCTGGTGCTTCAGAATTAAGTCAATATAGTTACAGGGATGGAATCCCCTGGGGGAAAAATTTCTTTATGGGAAGCTAGTGATGTTAAAAACAACAGAAGCAGCAAACAATAAAACTCCCAATAACATCTACAAAACATCCCCACCAAAATCTTCATAAATCATTTAAGAATAAAACTCCATTCTTGAGCTACAAATTATAATACACTTGGTGCTTAGCTTTCATGGCCAGACTCAGCTGTGATGTGGAAGGTTTTTTCTGTCTCCAGCTCTTCCCTTTATGAAAGCATATTTCTTCTCCTTACTCACCTCCAGATGAGAGAGCCAGTATGTTCCTTTTGTTTTCAGACTCTTTCCTCAGTCAAAACAGGAAAAGATCACACATCAGTCTTTGCCATTTGATGGATTGGTTCTATTTTTTATTTCACTGATTAATCATGACTTCATCTAAGCATTTGCATTTTAGGTCATTTTAGCTCTCAGTGTCTAAAAGAATGTCAGCTATTGACAAAGGTTGAGGAAATTTGGAGAAGGGCAGGAAAAAATGGAATGGTTCAAAGGTAAGTCCTGACGGAAACTTGATTGAATATTTTTGGATGAGGTTGAAGTTGGGCACTAAAGGTTCATGGCCTTCTCACTGATCTTCCAGATGTGTTTGTTGGTGGAGGCTGAGGGAGTCTTAGCCCTGTATCAGAACTGGGTCCTCGGCTTTGGCTCTCCTTTCCTCCTTGACCTTTTCCCTTCGCACCGTCCACTCTTTCTTACCTACATAAGGCCACTGTTCCCCTCCCCTTGCACCAGCCTCAGCCATACCCCTGGGTGCCCTCCACCTCTTCAGAAATACCCAGAAGTATACATACCGCTTATCATGAAAAAGCTATTTTGGTTAATGTCATGAAGTTCCTGGCATATTTATTAATGAGCCTATGACTATATTCAGGGCTGCTTCGGAATATAATCCGACAAACATCCTTGTTCCACAATCCATGGCCCATATCTCAAATCATATTAGCTCCTTACTCTCTGAAGTTCTGAGTCAGGCTTTTTATAGTTCATATAACCTGGATTTGTGAGTCACTGTGTACAATAAATGGCATTCCCACGGTGACCAGAAGTCTCAGAATCCATGCCAGATGTCACAGCTACTGACGCCACTGCCTGCTGATGACAAATGTACTGTAGAATTCACATCATTGGGAGGCCTCGGTTTCCTCATCTTTAAAATGACAGGCTCAGGTAAGTTAGTAGCTTTCTAACATTGATTTGTAAGCTGTTATTTATCTTTTATTTCAGATGAAAAAATTTTTAAAAACTTTTATTATTCATTTCAGTATATTTTGTTTTAGGTTTCAGGATGGAGCTCACATGGAACTGTGGAGGAAATAGAAGATACAAAGCTGGTGGAAAATATTCGACCTTGTACTACAGTTCATGGTTCCAAAGACAGAGGTAATGGACTAAGCAAAGGGGTACACAACTCTGCCATCCTTGGAATCATTGACAACATTCTGGAGATACTATGCCTTTTTCTTACAACATTCTTTCAGCCTATTAACCTGCCTTAAACACATGTGGCACTGTGTAACTACTAGAGCACGTGTATTGGCCCATAAGAAATTGAAAGTAAAGTTAACGCCCAAGGAACGAGTGAAAACTGGCTGCTGGTAGCCAAATGTTCCAGCAGAGTGATGGTGGCCACTGGAATAGTATGTGGTCCAGGGTTCTTGTGTATCTGGTTCTATGACAGTCAACAGCATCGCACAACACATACTCAACTGCTTCCTTTTCTTGCTAGTGCTTTGTTTGATCTGAGCTCCCTTGTCTCTCTTTTCCCACATCTGAGCTCTGTATCTTCAGGATTAATTTGTGTCTATGTCTTCCTTCCTCTCTCTTCAACTCCCATGTAGTCTCATTTGTTTTCCCATTTCTCTTTCTTTCTTCTTCTAGCTATTGAGGATCTTGCATATGCCAATCCCTAGGAGCCCAAATGCAGCTTTCTCAATTCATAAACCACTTTATTTTACCAACTACTTTGGAGATGGGGCTAAGGTTTCCTAAAAATTGAAAAAAAAATCTATACTGTTTACACCCCTAGGGCTCCAATAATTAAAGAGCATATTGTCTGAGAGAAGATGGTTTCTAATGAGCACGCTCAAGGAATGAAATTCGATTTTCCCAAGTGAAATTCCTGACAACCCACAATCTCCACGTAAAGACGCATAACACCTAGCTGTGGCAACTGAGCCACTGCATCCATCCTTAAACTGACATCATAGAAAAAAGCCTTTGTGCACAAATAGATGTGTGTTAATAAAATAGTATTTGTGATTCAGCTTTTTCTCCCTTCTAAGTATCAAACTACATTCTGAAGGAACAAAAACAAAATAAGTTGATGTCTACAATATAACTATTAAGGGAGAATTTGCTCCACTGTTATTTGGATGTAATTGGTACTGAGCATCACAATGCTCTTATAATTGGGTCTGTACTTGTTCACTTCAAGGGATCCATGTTATTTCTACTTGAACCCATTTTTTTTTTTGATACCGTGCAGCTCAGCAGTGCCAGCTAACTCTTGTTATGCAGTTGAAAAACTGTGGCCATTAAAAATAGGATATGGTGTGATTTTGTTTTGCAGCACTGCATGGAAAATCAGTTGCTGTTCATAACAGCTCTGTGGTTGGTTGATTTAAAGCAGGGGGGTGACTTGGAATTGACATGCAGACAGTTTGTGAAAAGGGATATTGTATCTTTAAGGCTTTCTGACTGATTGTGTTTAACTGCGCCACGCAGCAGGCAGTAATTAGGCTGTAGCTTCGCAGAGAGACTTACAGCACTGGCTCTGGTTCTCAGTTCTCTAGATCCTTTTTAACAGCACACACATTTTGGGAATTTGAATACATGGTCATATTTTTAAAACTGTGAGTGAGTGTATGAGTGAGCAAATGAGAAGCTGACCCCAGCAGCTTCCTCTGCAGACGGCCTGTGGGACCGCCCTGTGCCGATGGGCTCCTGGGCTCTTGGGAGACCAGGCAGCCCCTCTGGGAAGCAGTGAGCAGTCTGATAGGAGCACAGGACACCACTGCCAGAGAAGGTCAAGGTGCTCTTGAAATGAAAAGAAAGGAGCTCTTCTCACGTGCTGCAGTGTCTTCCGGCCCAGTTCACAATGTTAATGAGACTCCAGTTGAAGCCTGCTACTAAGATTAATAGACAAAATGCCTAATAATTTTTATTTAGGGGAAGGAGAAACTTTCTTTTACCTCAGGCAGTTAAGTAGAAAAGAGCATTTTAGAAGTAAATCAAACAAACTGTTAGCTTAAGAAATATTTTCCACCCCCTACTCCCTCCTCTGACTTCTTAAAATAAATACCTCATTACTCTTTTGGAAAGTGGTGAACATCTTCAACTTTATTATTATTTGGTAAAGACTGAGTTTCAAGTTCTCCATGATTTGTTACCACAGAGCAGCAGTAGACAGATTTTATGTTGACCTTATAAAAAATGGGCATTCAATTACTATTGGGCAGACCACACTGTCTTCATTATCAATCAAGTGACAATGGCTGAGTCCCAATTGTGTGGAAGATACTGTGCTGAATGTTGTGAGGGATTAAAATTGTTCTGAAAATATAACTGTGATCTATCTATATGCTTTTCTTCTTGCTGTTTATGTAGGTGATTTTTCCCACATAGGTTTGGGTACCTACCACTTAATTCTTAAATTGCTGTGTCCTTTTTTCTTACTGAGTTCTTTTACTACTCTGTTAGTGATGCCTCTAAGTACCTTTGCTTACCCATTCTCACAATTCTGTCAGTTGCAGATGTATGTGGATTATAGATATGCTTGGTCTTAAATAGTAACTCCCTATGTGTGTGGATCACATCAGTTTTTGACATGTCTTACCTTACAATGTATCCCTACAACATCCCGAGGGATAAATATTATCTTTGTAGCATCTTGGAAGCTGGGCAGTGAAAGGAACTAAGATTAGTAATTGGATTGGCTGGCTCCCCTGTCTTCTCATGGTAACATGATCACATATTCAGTTCCAAAATGAACCATATTATAATTTAAAAGTAGTGGAAACATTTTAGTAGAGCTTTACCAGATTAAAACACAATATAAAAGGCAAGCATAGGCCACACACCACAGAAGGATTCTGGTTTAACAGTTGGTTCTACCAATTTTAAGATATTGTTTATTTTTTCACTATAGAGTTTAAAACATTGAGAAGCACTCTTTCCCTTACTTTTGATTTTTTTTTGACTGCCTTGAAGATAAATTACTTTCACCTATAGGTCTAAGTTGCATTGATGTATTTATCTTTCTCAAAATGCTTTTTCCTAAGATTAGTAGTTAGAATGAGTTGATTTAAATAAAATATAAATGTGTAGCAAAATCTATTTTCTGTTAGAGCAAGCACATTGGAAATGTGTCCCATTATTTCTATAACTGAAACAAAGAAGAATTTCATTTTACACTTCAAATTTCAAGTGTTTATGTGTGTGTGTACTTTTCTCTATATGTCTAAATGTCAAGATCAATATTTCTATAAATTCCGAAGGTTGGTTCATTTTGTAGTGCTGATAAAGGTTCCTTGGAATTAGGATGTACAGAAGATCAAAGATTAAATTGCAATTTTTTCCCAAAGTGACAATGAGCCTAATTCACTGTCAGTTAATGCCAGGTGTTTCTCCCCCTAGTATTAAGTTCTTCAAAACAGTGGCTGCATAGGACACCATTCACAGAGGCTTAGCGCTGGGGAGAAAATGATTACATTAAATCGAATGATATGAATAATTCATGACATCACATTTTGTAATCCTGGTGTTAAGCATAAAACCAGTGGTTTATTCTTCAGCAAAATGTTATTGTATCATTTTAGATAGTGCATAATGCAAAACAATAACTGCATACATAATGCAAGAAGGATGGTGGTGAATAGGGTCCTTAATAGTGCTTTCAGCATCATCTGGGGTGTGATCACAATAAACACATTTTGAGCCAATGCCCATGGGTGCCCAACATTTGCTGGAATCTTCTGAGTCCAATAGAATGGCTGCCTTTTAATTTGTTTTTGAATATTACACCTGACCTTTACCACCCATCTGAAAGCCAGTCCTTGTATATTGCTAAAACTACAAATCCTTTTGTCCCTTTTTCTTTCAGTTTACCTGGAGGGCAATTCTACTGGGAATAAACAGCTGATTTTTATAAATGACGTTTGATTTTCCAATATGGAGTTAGAAATACTACAAAAACCCATAGAGTCTAAACTTACATTCTTCTATAAAGAATTTAAATCTTCTGGGATAAAATGTCAGTTTTTAAACAATTCAGCCAGCTAATTATTAGGAATGTCATTTATGTCTCTAAGACTAACTAAATGGTTCCTTGTCTTCTATGAATCTTCTCCCTATTTTCTAGAGGAAACATCTTTCCTTTACAATTATCAAAAGAGACTGAGGTTGGATCTGCAACCTTACTGAGACAGTTTTCAGGTCATGTGCATTGTGGCAATACTTTAACTTGAGTCTGATTATTTTGCTGCATTTCAGGCTGAAATAATTGTGTACCTGGACCATCTGTGGCTGCCTTTTCCAGCACCTTCCTGTGGACAGCTCCAGGGCACTCTCTGGAAGCCAGAATGGACTCCTGCTGATTTGCCCACATATTTGTCTTGAATGAAAGAATGGCGTATGCCAGTGGGTTTCAAAGCTTTTCACAAAACAGCTCCACATCTGAAGTCTCAAGAGTTTCAGTCAAACATTTGTATTACTTACAACTAATTAAATATACCATCCATGTTATACAACATGAACACATCTGTTGATAATGTTGGAGCCTATATTATTGTTTATTTGAAACAATACATTAGTAATTAATGTTTGGTCAGTAATATTGAAATTCTGACCTGTTAAGAATAAATAATTATAACACATATAGAAAATAGTTTTATTTTAAATATTTCTTCAAAGAATAATTTGGAAGCATATAAAAGTACCTTGTTTCAATATTATTTATTTACTGTGCTGTGATACTAAAAGTATTGTTTTAATCTCTATTTTGTATTATTTTTAAGCAGACTAGCGGAATGAGCAGGTTGTGGACATTGTTAAAGTTATGAAAGTTAGAATTAGAAGTAAATTGTAATGATATGTAATGAGAATGTTTAATGAAAAGTACTTGAGCCAGTTATTGGATTTGAATATAAAAAGGCTGAGATGCATGATACATGGTAGTCTGAGATGTATTCTTTTTGTCAAGGAGATATAAAATTATCTCAATTTAATTGGGAGCAGACGTCAAAGTCTGTGCCACTGTTGGATAATGATAAGTTGGTTTCCTTCCTCCTCCTCTTTCTTATTTCTATAATCTTTTCTGATGTTACCAGCTTTTGGATGACTGGTTCTGATTGTGACCATAGGATTGCTCTATCATTGGAGACCTGCTTATTCTGCATTTTAGTTTTCTGAGGTCATAGCATATTTGCTTTGTAAGAGATCAAAAATCTCAGGTCTCTCCCCTTCCTCTCATTCCTTCTTATCTGGCTTAAAGAAGCTGTAACTTATTTTTGATAGAGTCTATGCAAAATAAGAGTGGGATTATTCATAGTATAATTCCAACTCTGTATAGAGAATGATGAAAATATTACTAAAATAAAGTTCTATTTTTTCTAAATAGCAACTATCTTCATTTTCCCCTACACTGAATAAAACAGAACACAAGTTTCAGTGCTTGTTTGGCTAATTATCAGCTGTATGAATTTGGGAGAATCAATGTGAACCTTGCATTCTCCATCTTTAAAACTGGAAGAAACTGTCTTGGATATACTATGGAAAATAAATGAAACCATGTACCAAAGGATATTTTGTAATAGCTCCCTATGGAAATAATAATTATTTTAGCTGTTAAAACAATTCCTTTTCATTGTCAGTTAATGTATTACTAGAGATTTACTTAAATATAAATTTAATAAGAAGGCAAATAAAGCAAATTCATTAGGCATTTCATCCGTGCCTTTTACTCCCACCAAATCAGTTACTTGGGCTTCCCTATGTGTCTTGCTTTCCCACACTAACATACATAACCTTGAAAGTAATATAATTTGCTGAATTGGCTATTTCTCTGCCTCCTTAGAACATATGTCAACTGAGCAACAGAGAATTAGCTGTAGCAAAAAGAAAGATAGTTCAGTGGAAGCCTGTTCAATAATTAATCCACTGAGTAAGTGTCTGAATATTTGATAAATATTTAGTCAACTATGTGTACCATGCAGCATCAACGGCATACTAAAGAATTTGGAAAAGTAAAAACTGCCAGTCATAGGCATCAAAGATAAGGAGATTTCAAGATCATACGTCAGAGATGTGCAAATTAGTCCACATAACATAAAAAGGTGAAAGAGTTACACGATCTGAGAGGAAAACAGAGTATTCTTTCCACATAATATAGATCCCTGACTACCTACATGGTGCTATTCTGGGAGGTGGTAAGAAGCAGTACTTTGTCCTCTACAATGCTTCTAAATTGCATTTGACATCACATGTAAATTAATAGCTGGTTGCCTGCCCAGGTATGTAAGGTGAAATACTCTGATGCATACATGAAATGGAATTCTAAAATATTTACCTTATATCCTCTTGAAATTCACAATACGGAACTAAGAGAAGATTGGTGAGTGATACCCTGCCACACTCTAAATAGAAGCAGTGTGTACTTCAGCATTTAGTGATCCGGCATCGAAACTCAACAAACATTTGTTAATTCCCTAGGATGTTCAATGCATTGTGCACAAGGAGAAAAGAAGCTGATGCATATGCATCTTTTAACTGGAGGAAATGTAAAATTTAATTCTGGGCAAGCAAAATTAAATAAATGAAAATAGAAAGATGATTTCTGATTTCTAGAGAGATCATATTTTATTGCTAGAATTTTAAAGTTTCATTTTTTCTATGTAGCTAATCAGCCATAAATTGTGATCTGCCATAAATTCCTGCTGAAATCCTCAGAAATTCTTACAAACCCCTCCAGAGAGCTCATGGTCTCCTTCTTGTAGCAGCACACACATCCTCTCTCAGTTCCGTGTCCTTGGCTTTCATGGGGGCGGGTGTGAATTGCTGCACACAGACGGTTGTAGTGACTGCTCTTCTTGGCACCCCCTGCTGGCCAAAGGAACACTAATGATGGCTCCAGAGAGGCTTCATCTTCTCTCTTCCAGCCCATAAGAACTGTTGCCATGGCAGCCACTGCAATAAAAGAAAGGGAGCCCAGGGGCTGCAGCATGTGGAAGAAAGAGATGACCTCAAATGAGACGCTGGAAAGGAATGCCTCCAGGACCCCTCAACCCAGAAGATTGATCTTGCAGAGAACTGTTCTACCTGGATGTATTCACAGGAACCATGTTCTGTTCCTTAATTATGGTTCTTTTGTCCATACTACTAAACTTTAATTCTCAATTTTCCTATTATATATATTTTTACACAAAACTAATAAAGTGAAAATAGGGTAAGGCAAACAAAGAAACAGTAAGAAATGTCTTTTATAATATTAGAAGCAGTTTACGAATGCAGAGATTTAACATTTTTAAGATGGCAATGTTCTCCAATTTGATCTACAGACACAATGCGATCCTGATCAAAATCCCAGCTGGCTTCTTTCTAGAAATTGGCAAGCTGATGCTAAAGCTCATATGGAATTGTAAGGGACTCAAAATAGGCAAAACAATCTTGAAAAAGAAGAATAAAGTTGGATGATTCACACTTCCTGATTTAAAAACTTAACTAAAAAGCAATGGTTGTCAAGATAGTGTGGTACTGGCACAAGGACAGGCATATAGACTGATGGAATAGAATTGAGGGTCCAGAAATAGACCCTTGTATCTCTACTGAACTGATTTTCAACAAAGATGACAAGACTATCCAATGAGTAAAAGTGGCGTTTTCAAAAAATGGATGGACTTGAAAAGAATAAAAAAAGAATGTTGGACTATTACCTCACACCATATATAAAAATTATTTCAAAATAGATTAACAAATTATATGGGAGAGCTAAAATGATAAAATTCTTAGAACAAAATACAGGAGTAAATTTCCATGACCTTGGATATGTAGTTGTTGTTAGGTGCTGTTGAGTTGGATCCTACTCTGTACTGTGGGGGCTTGCGTGTTGTTATGAGGCTGGAAGCTATGCTCCTGGTATTACATACACCAGCAAGGTCAACCATGGTGGACATGTTTCAGCTGAGCTTCCAGACTCAGACAGATTAGGGAGTAGCCTGGCAGCCCATTTCTGAAAAAAATTAGTCACTGAAAACCCTGTGAACAGCAGAGAAACACTGACCTTGGATATTTGTTATTGTTGCTAGGTGCAGTCGAGTTGAGTTCGACTCATAGCAAGCCTCAAAGGGTTTTCAATGGCTGACTGTTTCAGGATTGCCTTGGGAGTGGGTTGCCACGTCCTTCTCCCATTTTGCGGTACTGGGAGTCAAACTCAGGGCCTCAGAGACTGCAGAGCAGTGTTCTACCAACTGAGCTAAATCCCAGCCCATGACCTTGGATATGGTGGTAGATTATTAGATATGACATGAAAAGCATGCCCAACAAAATAAGAAAATAGATAAATTGGATAGCACCCAAATTAAAAAGGTTTGTTCTTCCAAGAATACTATCAATAAAGTGAAAAGACAACACAAACAAATGGAGAAAATATTTATAATTCATATGAATGACAAAAGATTAGTGAATATATAAAGAACTCTTACAACTCAATAACAAAAAGGCAACCCAGTTAATAATGGGCAAAAAATGTAAATAGAAATTTCTGAAAAGAAGATATAAAAATGGCAAACATGCATATGTAAAAATACAAATAGCATTCGTAATCAGGGAAATGAAAATCAGAAACTACAGAGAGATATCACTTCACATCCACTAGGATGGCTAGAATACAAAAGTCAAATAAATTTTGATGAGGATATGAGAAAATTCAGAACTCTCACACACTGCTTGTGGTAATGTAAAATGATGTAGTCACTTTGGAAACACTCTGGAGATTCCTTAAATAGTTAAGGTAGGGAGACCATATGACACATAAACTGCACCCAGATATATTCCCAAGAGAAATAAAAATGTGTCCACATGCAAACTTGTATGCACATGTTATGACAACATTATTCACAGAAGTCAATAGGAGGGAAAAGCCCCACATTTCCATCATCTAATGAATAAATAAATTGTAGTATGTCCATATGACATCATATTATTCAAACATTAAAGGAATAATGTACTGCCAGATGCTTGAATATGGATGGACCTTACAATGAGCAAAAGAAATCAGTCATAGAAGGTCACATATTGTATGATTCCATTTATCTGAAATATCCAGAACAGGCAAATCTATAAAGACAGAAAATTGATTAGTGGTTGGTTAAGGCCAGAGGGGATGGGAAAATAGGCAATAGATAAAAAGTGCAGAGTTTTTTGTAGAGATGATGAAAATGCTCTGAAATTGGCTGTGTTGATGTTTGCATGTATCTGTGAATATGCTTAAAAATCGTTGAAATGTACACTTTAAATGTGTGAATTTTTTGGTATTTAAATTATATCTCAATAAAGCTGTTAAAAAATGAAATGACTTTTGCAATATTAGAAGCAGTTTACATGGAGAGATGGCCAACTTTCATCCAAACTGTGTCCTCCTGTTTCCATGACCTTTTGACAGGCCTGCCTTTGGAGCTCCTTTGTTTATGAGTAGCTGCTTCCTCCACCACTCATCACAGGGCCTAAAATCCCCCCTTTTGGTGCATCTAGATGCATAGAATTATTAATGACAAGTGATCTCCTTTTGTCTAAAACCCCCTGGTTTCTCTGTCTTCAAACCTCTGTTCATTACAAAAAAACATTCAGTTTGCTTAACAAACTAATCTGAACAGATGAGCAAAGATCAGAGCTCCTGATGGCTAGCCTGTTCTCATGAATGTAGTACATTTTGGACATTCGACTCAGAGCCTAGAAATTATATAACCAAACAGACACAATAAATCCTTTTTCCATGCCTTTAGTGTCAAGAAAACCTAAAAACACAATTTCCAAATCCTCTTTGCAACTAGACGTGGCCATGTAACACAGATTAGATGAGATACAAGCAGAAGTAAACTGGGGATTCAAGGGAGGTTTTCTTCCTTTTTCTTTTTATCTTTTTTCAAATGTAGTTGTAGTGATGGCACTGCAGCAGCCATATTGTCATGTAGTTTATGAGAATCACAGAGATACTGGCTCTAACATCTATAAGCCACTGACTGAATGTCAACAGTCTTCTGACTTTAGACTTCTGGGTAGGAAGGAATTGATTTACTCAAATTCCTCTTACTCAGGTGATCTGTAGCTGTAGGTGGATGATAATCCTCATTGAATGATCACCACTTTATACTTGATATCTATTTCAAAAGAGTCTTGGGAATTCTAGGCTTTACATTAAGAGAATCTGAACAGAATAGTAGGAAAATGTTTGGGGGACTGAGGCAGTCTTATTTTGCCATTGAAATCACAGAATATATACTCTAAGTATTTTATGTTTGCAAAAGTAATCCCAAACTCTAATAACTTTCCTCCTAATAATCTTAGGTACATAAATATGTTCTGGATCAGTGCAACAGGATAGAATTTAGAGTTAAAAGGCTGAATTCAAATCTTGAATTTTTTTATTACCCCGTGTCATTTTCCCCTACTGTATACTTACTAGGACAGTGTCTGAAAAATAGTGGACATTTGACAAATATATTTAAGAATATTGAATGGTATGTTTATAATAGATGTATATGTGAGTCAATTTAGGTATAAGAGAAAAGGTATTTTACAAATGTCAGTCACAGGATCATTAAATCTCAGAGCAGACAATTACAAATAAGAAAATGAAGAGATTGAAAATATCAGATTACTAAAACAACTTTTGTGCTTCTCCAGAAAATATACTGATAAAAAAGCAGAATGACTTTGAGGAAGTCTGATAAAATGAAGGTGTAAAAAAGCAAAGCTCCATGATGACCCCACATTATGATCACTTGGGAGGATTGTGAAGCACCAGGATGCAACAGACATTCTGATTTAATTGGACCATGATGCAGGCCAAGTACAGATGTGCTTTGACGCTTCTCCACATTATCCTGATATTCAATCAAGATTGAGTGCCACCCATACAGGGAAAAACTTACAGACTTTGGAAAAAGATGAAGCTATATTTGAATCTGTGATTGACCACTTTTATGGTTTAGTCATTCTGGACAGTTAATGATTCTGAGCCTCAATTTTCTCACTTGTAAAATGAGGATAATAGTAAAACCTGTGCCAAAAAGATGGAAAGATTAAATAAGATGACAGACACTATTCCTAATGCAGCAGTCACTTAATATGTGCTAACAGCTGTACCACCCTGGCCTCTGATCTTATCAGATCTCGGAAGCTAAGGAGGGTTGGGCCTAGTTAGTCCCTGGATGGGATACCACTTGAGAATACTGGGTCCTGTAGGCTTGGGAGAAGGATCTGGCAGCCAATACCCAAAACGCAATCAGCCTTTGAAAACCCTATGAACAGTGGAGAAGCACTGACATGGTGCTAGGCAGTATTTTGGCTGTTGTACATAGGTTCTCTGAGCCAGACCAGACTTGATGACATAACAACTATTGTAGGACAATATTTCTATGTGCTAGCTGTTGATGTTTTGTGTCAATTCATATGGAAACTTACTACCATTAGATTGGTAAGAGAGGAAAAATGGCCAAAAATGGGCCCATATTGTTTCTGTCTGGCTTTTGGTGGCACATTTCATTATTAGTCGCATGTTAGTTTATCCATCTCTCCTTTTTAAACTTTCTTTTTTGCTGAAAATGCAGAATTCAGAATTCTTCCCATAACTTAATATAGAAAATAATGGGCAGATCATCAGAGGTCAGTTGCATACCAGCTTGAATGGTTCATTTTAGTGCGCATTTTCAGTTTTAAGAAATTAGTAAAAATATATTTTAATCAATTAATTTTTCATTTTTGCAAGGTTTTGAGTTCTAGAATTCCCCAAACAATTTTCTGCTAAGAGGTAACATAATGCCTGGCATGTAATCAACACTCAAGAAACCTCTTTTTAATTGAATTAAGATGACAATCCTGTTTTGGTTCACTCTTTCTACCTGACGATCTTTCACAGTTCATGGAAGTATTTATTTAGGAGTAAAATCCAGGTGACTATTTTCACATTAACAATATTAGTTCCCTGCTCTTTCACTTTTTAATATTAATTCCACATTTTAGTCTGATTCAGTTGGTTATTTGAAGCCTGTTTTACCCATCCATTTTATTCCTGTTTTGAAACCATCTGACATGTATTCTTTTCCTTCCCTACCTTCATCTTTGTATATACATGCTTTTCAAACCTCAAAATGTATCTGGATTACCGTTTACTTTCTCTTCCTTCCTTTCAGATAGAGCCCCCATTTCCATGTCTAATCTTCTTTTCGGATCCTGCTTTCTTCTCCCTTTTCTTCTTTCTTTTCTGGAGGATGCTGGATCAATTAGGACTTCTCACAGTGGTACTTCCAACCTGTACTTTTCCATTGGTGTCTCTTCTTCTGATTTAAAATATGCTCCACTTTCTCTTATTTTACACACACGCATGCACACACACACATGCATTCATTATTACCAAAACTTTTTAAAGCCTAGAAACTTATGCTACTATTCCATTCTTTCCTTCTCTTAATATCTTCTTGTCTTTGTTCTTTTGTTTTTGTGACACCTCCTATTTCATTTCTTCCCTCTTTATGCTAACTTTTTCCATAAACAGATGAAAATCATAAGATTCAATTCTCATTTACTCACTTTTTTCTTTCCATATCTCATTGTTGTTGCTGTTGTTAGGTTCTGTCAAGTCAGATCTGACTCATAGGGACCCTATGAACAATGAAATGAAGCACACCTTTCCACTGTGCCAGGAACACTATATATATATATAGGCTGGGATTTAGCTCAGTTGGTAGAGCGCTGCGCTGCTGTCTCTGAGATCCCGAGTTCAATTCCCAGCACTGCAACAATGGGAGAAGGGCCTGGCAATCCACTCCCAAGGCAATCCTGAAACAGTCAGCCATTGAAAATCCTGTGAGGGTGGCTATGAGTTGGATACCGACTCGATGGCACCTAACAACAACAACTATATATATATATATACATATATATATATATATACACATATATATATACATATACATATATACATATATATATATATACATATACATATATATACATATATATATATATAAATATATATATATATATAATTTATTTATGTTTAAGGCCACTGTTGCGGCCACTGTGTCAATCCATCTAGTTGAGGGTCTTCTTTTTTTCCATTGACCCTCCACTCTCCCAAACATGATGTCCTTCTCCAGGGATTGGTGACTCCTGACAACATGTCCAAAGTACATAAGATGCAGTTTATCCATCCTTGTTTCCAAGGAGCACTCTGGTTGCACTTCTTCCTCCAGGAAGAATCTATTGGTTCTTTTGACAGTCCATGGTATATTCAATATTCATTTCCAGGACTATAATTCAAAAGCATTGATTCTTCTCCTATTCAACATCCAGCTTATTCAACATCTCCCTTATTCAACATCCAGCTTTCACAAACACATGGTATGACTGAAAATACCATGGCATGAGTCAAGTGCACATTCATCTTCTTTGTGACATCTTTACTTTTCAACATTTAAAAGACATCTTACAACAGCACTTCCACTGCAATGTGTCTTTTGATTTCTTGACTGCTGCTTCCATGGATGCTGATTTTAGAACCAACTAAAGTAAAATCATGGACAACCTCAATCTTTTCTCCATTTATCATAAGGTTGCTTACTGACCCAGTTGTAAGGATTTTTGTTTTTGTGATGTTGAGGCACAATGCATACTGAAGGCTGTGTTCTTTTATCTTCACCAGTAAATGTTTCAAATCATCTTCAGTTTCAGGAAGTAAAGTTATTTCATCTGCATAATGCAGGTTGTTAATGAGTCTTCCTCCAATCGTGATGCCATGGTCTTCTTCATAAAGTCCAGCTTCTAGGATTATTTGCTCAGCATAGAGATTGAAGAGGTCTGGTGAAAGTATACAGCCCTGATATACACCTTTCCTGACCTTAAACCAAGCAGTGTTTCCTTGTTCTGTCCAAATGACTGCCTCCTTATCCATGTACAAGTTCCTCATAAGTGCAACTAAGTGCTCTGATATTCTCATTCTTCACTACTTTATCCATAAGTTGTTGTGTTCCATGTCATCATATAGAATTTATTCATTCTTATGTTGTTAAATATCATATTGCATCTATAATTTACTTTTATTATTCATTCATACCCACTTATCTCTTTGCTAATTTGAAATACAGAACAAAAACTTTTGTACATGACCATGGAAAGAAAATTAATGACCTCTCTCAGGATAATTTTCAAATCTTTAATTCTCCAGTCTTCTGGATGTTGTAATCACATGAAATAATGTGTCAAAAACCAAGCTAGTTCTCTTACCCTAAAAATATATTTCCACCAAATGTACTCCCATTTCCTTTGTCTTTGCCTCAGTTGTTTGGATCCACGTGTTACTCTTGCTATGAACACGCTGGTATGAACATGCCTGTAGTATGAAGTGTTCTTTAAAAACTGGCTTTTTGGCCAAAGTCTCTTTTCATTTTAGTTTTCTGGCACATAGCTTCCAGGTAATTCTTCCCCAAAGCACAGACTACATCACCTACTAAAAATATAGTTAATAATTTTCTATTAATGATAGAACAATGCTCAAAATCCTGAACCTATCAGTCATTCTCTAGTCTCCCTGAATTTTCTCCATTTGCATAAACTATGCACTTTAGATGATGGTAATTTCCAGATTTGTCAAAAAATATTTCTTCATCTCCCTTCTGTAAGATAAACCAACTTTCCTTCCAGTGCATTTCCAAGTCTTTGGTATTTGTAGCCCTCACTAACCTCTCTATTCTTATCCTGGTGGTGAGTGCACTGGTTTTTCACAAAGGGTAACTCTAACCATTGGGGCTGGGATTTAGCTCAGTTGGTAGAGTGCCACTCTGCAGTCTCTCAGGTCCTGGGTTCAATTCCCAGCACCACAAAAATGGGAGAAGGAGGTGGCAGTCCACTCCCAAGGCAATCCCGGAACAATCAGCCATTGAAAACACTATGAGGGTTGCTATGAGTAGGACATGACTTGATGGTACCTAACAACAACAATAACAACAACAACAACAACTCTAACCAACTGTTTAGTGTACATGCACTGCCCTGGAATAGAGCATAAGCCCATTGCCAGCAGGGAACACACATATACCATATCTGCAATTGGTGGAATATCCAAGGAATTTTTCCCCTAAGCTAGACTCAAACAAACATGTGTAGGTATTGGTGATTTTTTATTTTTAAATTATCAGTAGCATAAATTCCAAATGTGAATTGTGAGCATTGCTGATTATCTTCTTGAAATGACTATTTTTTTCAAATTAGGTTTGGCTAATGCACTGATAAGTTAAAGAAACATTAAAAGGATGAAGGCAAGAGAGAGTTGGGAAGACAGAGAAAGAAAAACACAGAACTATATTCTTTTTTTATTAGAAATTTTTAATGTACATCATAATGTGATTCATTTTGACATGCTTTTCATTGTGACAATTTTCATATATGCAATTTGATAAGCATTATTCATATAGGTTACCCCTTACCCTCCTCTATATTTCCCCCCTCCCCCCTTCCCACCTAAGTTTCCCATCCAAGTCTTCTCTATCTTTTACTATATAGTGTTTTTCTATATGTCCTTGGGTTCCATTTCTGTTTAAGATAGAAACTTTTCCTGTAGTGGTCTTTGTTTCTATCTTGTTAGAACAATTACATGCGATTTCTAGTCCATTTATATTGACCTCATTCTTATCTTCCCTCCCCCCCTTTTAATGTGATCTGACCTTTGAGTAGGAATTTAGAACTATATTCTTTACAGGCTTAAATAGGAGAAACCAAAGTACTTGATTTTTTTGTGTTCAGCAAACACAAACATTATAGTATTTACTGAAATAACACATACAGCCTGTGAAAAATAAAAACATTAAAATGCTTTGATGTCTTCTTGTGTAGTTATCACATTTTATCTGCTGCAGGAGAAGCTCTTTGATTGCCCTAATTTATATAACCCAGTTCAGCCCAGAATCTTACCACTGAGATAGGCGTAGGAATTGGCAGTTAAAAGGAAGGCTTTGACTGTGTTCAATGGACAGGGAAGAAAATCACCAAAGAAGTATATTAGAAAGAATAGATTAGGTTGAGTAGTTTTTGTTTGTGGCTGCTGCTTGGCTGAGTGTCTTTTTTCCACTTACTTTTTTCTCTTTCTATCCTTTTCTCCCCAGAATACCCTCCTTCAGTTGGCTCAGAATCCATTTTCTTTTATCTGAGTCCACTCTGATATCGTGCACTGGCTATTTCCTAATCTGGGAGAAAGCCATCGATCTTCTTTTCTGATTTCTAATAATTAAACTGGAAAGGGACCCATTGCCCAAGGGGCCCAGAATAAAACCCACAGAGACCATGTTATCTCTCACTTCACCCTTGACCTTCCAGAAGGTCAGCCTGGCTCCTTTCTCTGTTAACGTCTGGAAAACTGACCTGTGTATTTAGCAATCCAGCTTAGAGCCTGCCATGTATGTCTATGAGACTCCTGGCCACCCTCCAGCTTTTCATCACTGCCTTCTCTGCTGAAGGGAATCACAGCTCACTAACGTCATTGCCTCTTCCCTTTAAGCATCAAAAAACAAGAATTTAGATATTCTCTAGTTGACTAGACATTTTCCTCAGTGGCAAAGTGGTACAAATAAATACAAATCCTAAAGCATTTCAGTTTGATGGATAGTGATGATACAGCTACTGGATTTTTGTCATTAGGATCTGCTTTTATTGGCTTTCTCCTCTGGGATTTTAACATCCAACCATGAATGATAAGTCATCTTTCTTCCTATCACCCAAAAAGAAAATTTGAGTACTTTATGCTCACTGGCAGAGGGGGGAAGAATATAATTAATTCATGGTTTTACCATGCAGGGACCTAACTCAACTCTATCTCCAGGAAATAAATGACATCCTAGGTGATAATATGCTTGCTGCTTGAATGACTTACTTTCTCTGCTTTCTTTGCCTAATCACCCTTGTAACCTGGTATCTGACCCTTATACAACCTCTTAGGATTCACTAACTTAAAAGTGATCTTTACGTAGTCTCTAAAAGCACATACCAGGTGATACTTGTTTTCAGAAACATTCATTGCTGTCTTTGGGCTTATTGATCAAATATATGAAAATTTGGCCCTAGTATCCTTATTCTTATGCAGTTCTTTGAATCAACTGGAAACGTTAGCATCTTTTATGCACACATATATATTGTTAGAGTTTACCTCTGTGTGTGTGTGTGTGTGTGTGTGTGTGTGTGTGTGTATTAGTTTAAAACATATGAAAAGTCTCTATAGATTTTTGAAAAGGTCCAGTGGGTTGGGTTGAGTAACAATTATAAGGATCAAAGTACAGACAAGGTGGAAAATAAGAATTTCATTATTAAACTTTAATTTTTATGGGTAAAAAAAGAATATGCAGATATGTTCAAATTATTCTGGATAACTAATATCTGATTGGGGGAAGAGAATAATTTTAACATAAATTAAATATAATTAATTTCCAGGCTGTATACATACATGCAGTGTGTGTGTGTGTGTGTGTGTGTGTGTGTGTGTGTGTGTGTGTGTGCTGATGGAGTTTTTAAAGTATCTGATTCAATTTACTCCTAATCTACTCTAAATTTCCTATTTAGTAGCAAATCTACTTTTCTCTAATGCCAACAGCAGCATAAGAGCTAAAAACAAAAGGCTTTGATCAGTTTTCTGTTTTTTTTTTTTAAGAGTTTGAACTCCACATGCAAGTGTCTGTCTCTTTTGTTGCTTACACAATTTGATTTATTCCTAATTGGTGAGGAGCTGCTATGGACATTGGTGGTTTGGGGCTGTAATATGAAGAAAATGGTTACCTAACACGTGTTGTTGTTTTTTAATGTGGGCCTACATTTGAAATTCTCATGGCTTTTCTTCTCCTCCCCCCACCTTGCAAAGCAAAACGCATTTAGCTTGGAGCTGAAGAAAGCTCTGGCTGAAGCTGCATCTCCCAGATCATACAAGCATTAACATATAAGGGCATTGTCTCTGCTGCCTCCCACTGCAGCTTTATATAATAAAACAAGCTGCATCAAATAGGCTGGGCTGTAATATTAGGCAAAATCTAATTTCAGTTTGGTTATCATATAGTTTTCATTTCCCTAAGGGAGGAAAAAGAATTAAATTTGTAAGCTTAAGATTCCAGCTGAAGCAGTAGAAAGTATGAAAGGCTTCCCTCTGCCTTTTATTATTCACTTTATGAATTAGCCTTAGTTTACTTGTTTCGATGGGTGTCTGTCGACATATTTCTGAATACTATTAGCATAGAAATCAGGGCTGTTCTCAGGTTATTGAATGGTGTGTTGACTTCCGAAATAAATAGATATGCAGTGTGAAGGGCGAGCTGTCACTTTAGGAGAGCTTTCCTGATCTAAATTAAAAGGCACTTCTAATTGAAAACTATAATAGCAAGAGGGTTAGAAAGACAATGAAACTGCTCAGTCCCTTTCAATTTTCACAGATTTTGTTAGCGAATGTAGGAGAAAAAGTGAAATGAAAATATTAAATTACAAATTGCAATTTAAGTAGCAATATTAAATTATACCTAAATATCTGTATTGCTGTGAAGCAATTTTAGATGCTTGATTTAAAGACTCAGTGTATCTGAGTTTTCGCTATTATATTCTGATCTGTTTTATCACTTAACATATAATTCTACGTTTACACCAGCAAATGTGTCTTTATCTATGAAATAAGAAATCAGTCCTGAAAGACTTTTCATTTTGCACTTTGTGCTCACTAATTCAGTGGTGTATTAGTTTTTGTGCATCTTTTATCATACCTGAGGGAATATGTCAGGGATAGGGAACCTCGAAGTCATGACAATCTTAGGAAATCTGAATCAAGCATTTATGAGGTGTCCTAGGGAAATATTTTCAGAAATTAATAACAGAAAACCAATTATGAATTTAAGTAATAGATGAAATTATTATTAGCCTTTTCACTTACATGAATAGCTGCCAGCTGTCTGTATCTATATATTTTGGTCCTTTAAGGGTTAACAATTGAGGCCTGTCTATAGCTCATTTCTATAGTAACAGCAAGACTGAGACTTTTTATGGGCACCTAATAATTAGAAAGTGCTAGAAGGTATAACAATATAATGAATCAAAACTGATAGACTTGTGGGTTTCCATAGAAACATGTATAATTATGATAATCGGTCCCTGGCGTACCCTCCGAATCGTATACATTCAGTTAAATGCAATAAACATTAGGCACTATTTAGTGAGCTGTGATGCAGATTAACTGTGTGAGATACAGGGAGGCTATGAATAAAATTTTTGTACAGTTTATATCAAACTAATTTCCCAGATTGCTTTAATACATGTAGTGTGTGGATGTGAAAATTGGAAGCGTATTTTTGTTAGTGGTAAAGCTAACAAAGATAATATTTCATAAAGTGGCTGACTGATTGTTAATTTCAGTGCAGATCAAAATGGGCTGTGGCCTATTATTCAGTGTGAGATCCCAGAGCCCTCTGAGCAAATGGTAGAGTGGGCCTCCCTTGGCTGATTTATTTTAAGAGTAAGTTATAGATCTTTTCATGGTTGTCCATTTTTTAACCTTTTCTTCCCCCCTTTTCTACCTCTCCATTTTAAGGATAATTTCCTCAGTCCTGTTATGGAGAAAGGAAACGTAAGTGAATGTTCTTCCCAGCTCTGATCTAGGAAAAGGCAACAACTCTTTTGGCTCCTTTGCACATATGGTTTTTAATTGCCCCTCAGTTACTAGATTTCAAATGTACTGGGCCCTATCACCTGCAAAAGCCCATGAAATAGCTAGAATTCCACTGTAAGGTGGGGGCAAAAAATCGCACTTGGATTTTGTGTGTATGCACATTGTTGTGTATAGAATGTATTGCAGGGGAAGCAGAATTATAGGATGTTCAATATTATTTCATTGGACTTTTTTCCTATTTCCTTTCACAAAAAGTAGCATACCAATTCGAAAGATGCCAGAGTGTTCTCGGGTGGAATAAAGGGGCTGCAATAGGGTGATATGGGGGTAGGAAGTATATGATAATATTTTAACAGATGAGAGCAAGAGGAAGGAGATGCTTCTAAGCCTCTCTCTGTGTTTGTGCGTGCACATGTATGCATGCCTGTGTATGAGCATACACTTGTACATCTAGATTATTTGTCAGTATTACCCTTCTCTGCCAATGCCCATGATAATCTCACAGACACTGAGGTGCATTTCACAAGAGCTTCCCCTGAAGCAGGTAGGCTGAGAAACCAGATTTGGGCTTATAAAATCTGAGAGCTCTTAGTGGGGAGAGAGTTGGACTTCAGAATGAGGTTACACAAATGTGCTTCATTATTTCTTGTACTAACTTTTAAAAATGAACTGGATAACAGCTTGTCAGGAGAAGGAGGGAGAAATGCTTTTCCTGGGCAGCTTCTGAGCTGCTCTCAGGCTTGACAGTTTAGCTAGGTAGGTCTTTTCTCCTGACTTCACACAGCACAGTACCTTGCAGGGTGGGAGGGTGGGGAGACAAGGGGCTTTTAGAGTCACAGGGCAGTGCACATCAAGCCTCTCCTCCTTGCTTCTTGATGGTGTTACTTTTTAATATTCTAATAGCACTCCACAAAAGATTGTAGCTACTGCCTGGCAGGAGTTGAAGTGGTGAAGGTGTGGGGGAGGGAGGCTGGCCATGTTCTCTCTAAAAGCATAATTTTCCACCCTTCTTTTCAGTCTTCCTGGTTTCCAAAGACCCATAGTTAAGCAAAGGGAGCCTATAGGCATTCATTTCACATGACAATGCAAATGATAAAAATTATTTTTTCCCGGGAAAAGCTTTTTCAATTTTCCCTGACTCTCTGCCTCTGCCTCTTCCTTTCTCTTATCTGTGGCAATAATAATAATAATAATAATAATAATAATAATAATATGACAAATAAGACCATAATAGACAGCTTTCCTTTTTAAAGTTTATTTCATATGCTTTCTCCTTTATTTTGATCAATATTCATCATTCTTCTTCCTTAATAACTCGGTCCAGTGACTTTTGGCATAGGACTCACACTAGTGTTTATGGTATTATTTCACTATGTCTGAACAATTTTATGGCCTTTTTTGTATAAACCTGTATGAATACATAGCCTGTAGTCATAACACTGTGGCATCCAATCCCGTCAGATCTTGGAAGCTAAGCAGGGTCAGGCCTGGTTAGTACTTGGATGGGAGTTTGCCTGGGAACACCAGGTACTGTAGGCTTGGAAGAAGGATGCAGCAACCCAGTCCCAAAAAACAGCCATTGAAAACCTTATGAATAGCAGAGAAGCACTGACAATAGTGTTTCATCTGTTGTACATAGGGTCACTATGAGTCGGACATTGACTTGAAGGCACCTAACAACGATAGTATATGAATACATTAATGAGTTATTCAACAAATATTCAGCAAAATTCTATACTGCTTGGCAAGTACATGCACATATGCTTAAGGGGCTGCAATAGGGTGATATGGGGGTAGGAACATAACATAACATAACATATGTGCACAACATAACGTGTGCACATAACAGCACACATTTGTGGCAATAGATTTGTGAGTTTGTACATGTGTGAATAACAACACAGTTCTACATTATTGTATTTCTAAGACTCAAGCCCTTGTTATGGAAAATTATGAGTATATGTAACCAAGCTATATATGATTATAGTATTTTATCTCCACAAAAAACATTAATTTCTTTGTACAAAGATGAGCAATTGTATTCTTTTCCCTGACATCTGAAGACGTGTTCATATATACACTGGTAGAATAAGAAAGTTATATTAATATATTTAACAGAGGTTGATGATGTTTAAATGACTGTAAGTTTTATATGGAATTGGAAAAATATATATTATAATGCTATCTATTCCTGTGTGTCCCCCATGTGTCTGTCAGCTTGTGCTATGAGGGCTTGCATGTTGCAAGCTATGCCACTGGTATTTCAGCCACCCATGGTAGACACGTTTCAGCTGAGCTTCCAGACTAAGATAGACTAACAAGAAGGACCTGGCAGTCCACTTCTGAAACAATTAGCCATTGAAAACTTTATGAATAGCAGAGAAGCACGGTCAAATATAGTGCCAGAAAATTACCCCCCACCATGCACTAGGCTGGAGGGCATTAAAAAAATGACTGGGGAAGAATTCCTTCCTCAAAGTAGAGTTGACCTTAAGGACAGAAATGAAGTAAAACCCCTGGACCTCCTTTTGCTAATGTGGCATGACTTCAAATGAGAAGAAACATAGTGGCTGCAAGAATGGCTCAAACATAAAAAGATCATGTGCATGGCACAGTGTTGGGTAGTATTTCAATCTGTTGTACATATGGTCACCATGAGTCAGATCTAACTCGATGACACCTAACAACAACAAATTCATGTGTGTATTTATTTACAAATAGGGATGTTGTTGCTAACTATTTCAATTATAAATGCTATAAACATCATTCAGTGAAAAAAATTTCTAGCTTACTTATTTCTTAATTTTAATAAACATTTATTAAATCCTTGCCATGCAATAGCATGTGCTTTGGTGGATGAGATTCAGCTTTGAACAGACTTCTTGTCCTCTTGTAGCTGATGGTATAATGGCAGAAAGTTGACCACAAGCAAGCAAATATATATTGAGTGATGATAAATCCAACACAATTTAAAACAGAACAGGGCAAATTATGGGGAAAACAGAAATAAACTAAGGGATTGCTTCAAACTTGCTTGATAATACAAAAAATTGAGAAATGCTCAAATCCTGAAGTATGCTATACACAGACACCTGAGCGTTAATACATATAGCAGAGTATTTTATAAAGCAACAAGTCAAACAAACATTTGTTGAATAGCTTTAGCAGCTGCCTGGTGCTATGTTGATCTCCCCCATCCCACCTCAGTGTATCATTTGGTACTTATATATACCCTGAGAGATAGACAAGCACTACTTTCTTCATTTTACAAGGAAGGAAATTGAAACTCAGTTGCTAATGCAAGGTCACATAGCAGATATGCTGGGATTTAAGCCAGCTCTTTGTTTTCTAATTCCATGCTCTATTAGTAGCACCACACCGCTGTATATTAAGAACAAAGAACAGTTAGCATCTTCAATACCTCACAAAAATTTATCCAGGTTTCTTTATTATTTTAAAGATCAAAAATTCTGTTTCTCTGAAAGAAGACAGAATAATAACTTGACTTGGTACATCCTACCTCAACCGTGTACTACTTTACTTTCTGTATTGCTCCACATACAGCTATTATTCTAAGTGTTCTTATTCAAACCCTTAGGGATTTGTAAGATAGAGACTCTTCCACATGGCTGAATCTCTGCTGCTTATTTTTAGTTGAGCACTGTAGCTATAAGGATCCTTATACATTTTCGACTTTGAAACTAAATTGTTCCTGTTGTATAACATCTACAAAGACCTTTCAAGTGTTGTCAGTTTGAAGATTCTAGTTCAACTGTTTTGATGGAATTTGCTGATAATTTTGATCAAGGGAAAGGAATTTGATTTTTTTAACTTAATTACCTATTGTTTGATTTAGTTGAATGGCTGGCACTAGGAGTATTGTCCAGCTGGATTACCTTCTAGTAGAGCCTCAGATTTGTCTGTTCATGAGATTTTTGGAAAGGAGAAGTAATTGTCTCTAGGAACATTATAGATAGATCAGCATATTTCTATCAAATAGGAAGATACATATGCCTTTAAAACAGAAAAAGTAATTGTACAATGCACATACCCATATTTGCATGCAATAATCATCACTGAGGTCTTTAATCAACAGTGATGACCATTTGATAGTACTGTTAGATTTAACTAGCATTTTGTTTGCTTGATTAAAAATTATTGATTGGCTTAATCACAAAATGCAATAAAATGTAAAAATTGTGTACTATACACTTTCATGAACACAAGTATATCCTGTTCCTTTGGAGTTTATCTAATCAACACTAATGACCAGTTTGATGATGCAGCTAAAATTTAATATTTTGAGAAACTTGATTAAATAAATTGTTTAGATTGGTGTCCTGATCACCTACATGTTTGTGCAAAGAGTAAACTGTACAATGGTGTTAAGCTTCAGAGGTATGTGAGGAATAAATAATTTTTATTCAAGAAGGATTCTTAACATAGGTTTCCTAATTTGAGTTTTACTTCTTTTCTAAATGGGGAAGTAAAGGAAAAAGTTAGAATTTCTGCCCTATTTTTTGTGTGATTTCCTTTGATGTTGTATGAAAGTCTCATTTTCTTATGTTTATTTTTTCCACTCACAGAACCTAGAAAGTTATTTCTTTCAGACAGTTGCTGTGAGTAGTAATTAATTCCAATAATCAGTGTGAGCTTGCATATGGACATTTGTGAAATAATGTTTGGTTGTCAGATGCCAAGTTCCCCTCCTGTTCTCTGGTAATTTAGTAAATAAAAGTGCTGTTGTATGGAAAAGAGGGGTTAATACAGACCTTTCTGTTTGGGCTAAGGTTGGCTGCTCTGGCTCAACAATGCTGTTATGTTGTGAGCCTCCATCTAGAAATTCCTGCTGTCAATAATTCAGCCAAGGGCAGCTAAGCAGGTCTAGCAGTGTTGGCACTAAGTGTAAACAACAATAGAATCTCTTGCTTATTTAGTTGAAGTCTAGATACTGTGCAGACCCTTTTAGGTACCATTATCTATCTACTTTTCTAATACCATTAGACTCTGATCTCAAGAGTGTTACTAGGTGAATTCCCCCCAAAATCTAAATCCTCTTTACGATAGCATCTCACAGCTACTTCTCCTTCCTAGTGCTATGATTATCTTAGTGCATAGCCACATCCAGCTCATCATTGCTCTGGCATTGTTTCCCATCAAATCAAGCCTGTCTTTTGAGCATCTTGACACAACCTCCCATTATATCTCTGGGTAAGTTTTCTATAGTATCTCTCTAGTGTAATATTCAATGCAGTGGAGTCAAGTATCAGCTAAGAACTCACTGTACATATACTTTTCTGCCATTGAAAACCCTATGAACAGCAGAGAAGCACTGACAATAGTGTTTCCCCTGTCGTACAGAGGGTCGCTATGAGTAGGATACCGACTCGACAGCACCTAACAACAACAACAAGGTACTCTTATCACATATTACCTTCAATCACACACAACTCTCAATTTACAACAACCTATTTGAAAAAGCATTAGAAAATGGACATTCCTATAATTCAAATATCTTACAATCTGTTGTCTAAAAGATAGTAAGTCATTCAGGTGGATGTTTATTTAGCCATTAAAAGACATATTGATGCTGGGTGCAGTGGCACATATCTCTAATCCCCATAATTTCGGATGCAGAGGCAGAAAGGTTGTGAGCTCAAGGCCAAAGGAAGCTTGTATAACTTACTAAAAGATTGATTCAAAATTAAAAATAAAAATTAAAAAATGGGCTGAAAGTGAAGCCCAGTACTAGTGCCCTTGCAAAGTATTTCTGAGGCCCTGAGTTCAACACCCAAAGTACTACAAAAAGGAATAAAACAGACATATTGATTACATAGTTGCTAAATTGGAATAGTAGGGTAAAACAGAAAGAATAGTGTTAAATAATATGCATTAAAAATTATAAAAATACCAAAATATATAAATAGTAGAATTATGAGTAATTTTTCTTTTAAAGCTTTTCCTCATATTTTCTAGATTCCCTATAATAACCAACAGTATTTCCGTAATAAAATAGAATTTTTAAAGTAAACAAAATATTTTCTACATTATCACATTAATCATCCACATATACACACAAGGGAAAAGAAAAGGTAAAATGTTTTCAAAATGTATCTCTGGATTGTGAGATGGTGTTTCATTTATTTTACATAAGCTCTCAGTTTTCTCCAGTGTGAATGTATGATTTTTATAATCAGAAAAAAATGCTCCCCAAAGTGAAAAGCAAATAACATGTTTTCTAAAAGTCATTTTGAACAATGTATCCCATTATCAGGATAGGATGATCTGCCTAATGATTGGTTGATAGGATCCCCTGTGGTATTTAAGTATTACCTCATGAGGCTGCAAGGTAAATTTGTGCTATTCCCTAATTCTGTTGGCAGCTGTTTTTGTATACTTATATATTATTTCCCAGTTTTTATAATCATGACATAGTCAATTCATTTTCTCAGGCTTTGTAAGGACTCTTCTCCTATAGAAGGAGTTCCAGTTTCCTTGGATATATCTTACTTCTCCCCTTTGCTGGTGTCATTGGTCATCTTAGCAGAGTTTGTTTCTCACCATCACTGCTGATGTTAGATGCAGTTACTAATTTGAAGCGCTAGCTTTTCTAAACCACAAGTTCCAGTTTCTCATTTGTGGCATTGAAAGGCTATTCTAAAACCACTCCCTCACACACACACACACACACACACACACACACACACACACACGTAAATAAAAGTTTAAAATTAGTAGACAGAGCCAAATGAAAAATGAAGAAAGAAAAAAACGGGCAAAATTTTAGAGTCTGAGCCAGCCAGAGAATAATGATTCATCAGCTAACCCCAGATTTCTGAATGTGGTAAAATAATTAGTCACCCTTTGGTTTCTTTTGAATTGGGATATACTAGCTCTTTGTAAGATTTTTTTGAGGTAGTCTCAAAATAATTGGTTTAACAAAAATAAACATCATGAATTTTCTTTTGGACTAGCAATAGTTTTGACACTTAGATCCTTTCTCTCTCTCTCTCTCTCTCTCTCTCTCTCTCTCACACACACACACACACACACGAAAGAGAGAGAGACGGAGAGAGAGACAGAGAGAGAAAGAGACAGAGAGGAGAGAGAGAAAGAGAAATGGCCATTTATACTTAATACAATCAAATACTATGAAATGTATGGAAATAATAAAATAAGATTACTGGGGAAAAGGATAGTGAATTGTACCATGTTTAATTTCTTTTGAAGTATGATGATTATTACTATTGTCTTATTCAGTGATTAATGACTGGTGGCTTTAAGCTAACTTATTGTCTCCCCAACACTGTGGCTACAAAGGTAGGGAAGTGTGTTGTTTACTGGACATTTTTTGTCCATTTCAACACCTAGAAAAGCAGTATTATTTTGGGGAGGGACACCTAACAACAACAATAACAACGTCTGAAAGCAATGGAATAAATCCAAGGCTTTTTCTTTGCATATTTGCCTTGCATACTATCTAAATGTGTAAAACTCCTTGAAACTTTTTTTCCAAATTCCCTCAACTTAGTATTTTTGTACTTTCAACTAATTGTCCCATTTGGGACACTTAGTTTTCATTTTTATATTGTGCATATTCTTTTCAGTCTACAATTCCTTTTACTCAGAAGTTAAGGTGTAGTGTTATTGCCTTAATAAAGCCAAGTATCAATACTTTTGCCACTACTAACCACAACAATAATATTGATAACAATACTTAATAAATATGATGTGCCAGACACTGTTCTAAGAGCTTTAAATATATAGTCACTTGATCCTCACCTCAAGCCTGTAAGATAGGTCGTATTGTTATACCCAACTTACTCCTGTGGGCAATGAGGACCAGAGAGAGTGAGATACAAAGTGAGCAAGTGGCAGAACTGCGATGTCAGCTGTGTAGTCAGGCTGTTCAGTCAACACTTTTCATAACTCTATGTCACCTCTCCAGGTTAAAGTTTCAAATGTAGTACCTTCAATAGAATTAATATGTAGCAGCCAAGGACTGGGTCCACTTTCCCACTATATAAAGTTCTCACTATCTATAGCTCCAAATTTGAAAGTCTTTATACATATTGCTTTAAATTTTTATGCATTTGAATTTGGATTGGGTTCTTCAGCTTTTTTCTTACTTACTATACTTAATAACACTTTCACCATGTATGGAAGCATAAATTAGCTTCTATTTTCTATAGTGTAGAGGAAGAAACAGGGAAGGAAGTATATGACATTGTATGTATAAACATAGCTCAATTCTTGCTTTGTATTTCAATCACAATATTGAATAAGATAGGAGAGAGTGGATACCCTTGTCTTGTTCTTGATCTTAGAGAAAATAGTTTCAATTTTTCTTCATTGAATGTGATATTGACTGTAGGTCTGTCATAAATAGACTTTATAATGTTGAGATATTTCCCTATTATCCCTATCTTCTCCAGGATTTTTATCATGAAAGGGTGTTGCTCTTTGATGAAGGCCTTCTCAACATCGATGAAGGTGATCATATTATTTCTGTTTATAAGCCTCTTGATATGTGAATTACATTGATTGATTTTCATATGCTGAACCAGCCTTGCATCTATGAAATAAAGCCCCCTTGGTCAAGATGTATAATTTTTTTTTTACATGTTGCTGAATTTAGTTTACCAGGATTTTGTGGAGAATTTTTGCATTTATATTCTTCAGGGAAATTGGTCTACAGTTTTCTTTCTTAGATGTATCTTTGCCCCATTTAGGTATCAGGGTGATGGTAGTTTCATAGAATGAATTTGGGAGTGCCCCTTCCTTTTCTACTTTTTGAAATAGTTTGAAGAGAATTGGTATTTATTTATTCTTCTTTGAAGGTTTGGTAGAATTCTGCTATGAACCCATCAGGTCCTGTTCTCTCCTTTGTTGGGAGTCTTTTTATTACCTTCACTATTTCAGTGTATGTAACGGGTCTGTTTAGATTGCTTATGTCCTCTGGGCTTAATTTTGGTAAATCAAATGTATTAATAAATTTATCCATTTCTTTTGTATTTTCATTTTTTGGCAAGTACAATTTCTCAAAGTATTCCCTGATGATTTTCCATATTTCATTAATATTGGTGGTTATTCCTTTCTCATTTCTAATTTTTTCAGTTTTGGCCTTTTTTTCTTTCTTTTGGTGAGACGGGCTTATTGTTTTCAAAGAAGCGGCTCTTAGTCTCAATTCTTTAAATTATCTTTTTAGATTCTAATTGAGATATCTCTGCCTTGATATTGATAATTTCAATCTGAGTGCTCCTTTTGAGATTGGTTTGTTTTTGACTTTCTAATGCCTTGAGATGCATGCTGCCATAGCCTTGTGGCATCCAATCCTGTCAGATCTCAAAAGCTAAGCAGGGTCGAGCCTGGTTAGCACTTGGATGGGAGAACCCCTGGGAACACCAGGTGCTGTAGGCTTAGGAGACGGACCTGACAACCCACTCCCAAAAATCAATCTGCCATTGAAAACCCTATGAATAGCAGAGAAGCACTGACAATAGTGTTTCACCTGTTGCACACAGGGTCACTGTGAGTTGGATACCAACTGGATGACACCTAACAACAACAACAACAATAACAACAACAACAACAACAACAACAACAAACAACACCTTGAGATGTGTTATTATTTACTTGAACTTTCCCTAACTTATTGATGAAGGCACTCACTGCTATGAACTTGCCTCTTAGAATTGCCTTTTCTGTAGCCCAGAAATTTTGGTAGAATGTGTTCTTGTCCTCATTTGATTGTAGGAATTTTTTAATTTCCACTTTAACTTCTTCAGTAACCCATTGATCATTCAGCAATGTATTATTTAGTCTGAAGGAGATTTTTTGATATGGACCTTCTCTTTCTCTCTCTCTTTCTTTCTTTCTTTTGTTCGTTCTTTCTCTTTCTTTCGGTACTAGAGAGTTGAACCTAGAGCCTTGTGCATGTTAGGCAAGTGCTACATCACTGAGCTGCATCCCTAACCCTTTATTATTTTTTATTTTGAGAGAGGGTCTCACTGAATTGTGTAGGCTGCCCCTGGCTTCAAACTTGTGATCTTCCTGCTTCAGCCTCCAGAATAGCTGGGATCACAGGTATGTGCTACTGCTTGCTATGTCATTTCAAAAATCAGAAATATTTTTAATCTTATTCTATTGTCATCTCAATACTGCTGTTGTTATCAGATACTATCAAACTGGGGTTGACTCATAGTGATCCTATGTACAACAAAATGAAACACTACCATAAAATATGCCATGCATGCAATCTTTATGTTTGAGCTCATTGTTGCAGTCACTGTGTTTCTTCTTACTTTGAATTGTACCATATCTGCAAATGGAGGTTCAAGGGGCTTTACTCCATTCCCATCATTAAGATCAACTCTACTTTGAGAAGGCAATTCTTCCCCAGTCATCTTTTGAGTGCCTTATAACCTACGGGGCTCATTTTATGGCACGCCATTTGACAGTGTTTCTCAGCTATTCATAGTGTTTCACTGGCTAATTGTTTCAGGACTGGGCTTCCAGGTTCTTCTCCCTAGTTTATCTTAGTCTGGAAGCTCAACTGAAACCTGTCCACAAAGGGTGGCCCTGCTAGTATCTGATATACCAGTGGCATAGCTTTCAGTCTCACAGCAACATACAACCCCACTCCTTACAGCATGAAAAGCTGACAGATTTGGGGGTCTCCCAATACTAGGGCTAGTTATTTAGCTTTTATACTTACTTAATTAAGAAAACAATCTTTTGAAGGAAACTCTTTACCGGGCCTGTTCTCAGGGATTGGAGATCACTATTCCTACACTTAAGAATATGTAGCATTTCAACTGTCCACCTTAGGGGGAGATCATTTGAATTTTGTTTAGATGGGACATTCTATCCTCAGTCTCTATGATAAGTAAAAACCAATAAACAAGAGATGCTCCCAGAAAGATAAGTGAACGACATGTCCATCATGCCTAATCTTGTGCAGAACATTGTTTTAGGTACCTGACAAAGAAGATATGTTACCAAGAGTTGATGTTGTATGTTTATGCACATTTACATGCACGTGTGCACGTTTTTTTCTATAAAAGAGAGGTGTCCAAAGAGGCTACTTTTGCTTGTTATCATAAGAAAGGCAGACATAAGCTCCCTGGTCATGAATGTATCCACGCTTTGATAGGTGTTCTGGTACTCTCTGTCTATGGGAAGATGAAAATCAGACCTTTGCAAAAGAAGCCAGTGAATCCCCAATGAGTTTGGTAAAGGGAAGTCCTCAGGGTTCTGAATACAGCCATGACCTCACCGTCTGAAGCTGTGCAAAACAAGAAAAGAGATAGACATCAGCCACATATCATCTGGGCTCACTTCTAGAAGTCAGTTGGTATCCTACCACCAGTAAGTAGTAATGCCCAAAATGTCTTCTTGCTTAACAACAAGGTAATTTAACAAGTTAGATTTGCACATAAGCCTTTCTGATTATAAAGCCCATAATCAATGATGCTATAATAAAGACAGAGCAAGCAGGCTTTAACTCAAGGTTTAACTCTGATCCATCTGTAGCAACTTCATTTAATACTCTGTTAGGGATTACGAGGTGTCACTCTCAAGGGCCACTTCTAGGATCATCCTGAGTGTTCTCATAGATATGGGAAGACAGAACCTAAGTAAGGACAGGGCTTCCACAGCTCAGCAATGCCCTGTGAATCACCCCAACCGAAACCAGCAGATCATCATCAGCAACATGCTTCTATGCCTCTGGTGAACAGGCAAATTAATCAGATTGTCTCATACTAAAAAGACATTAAAAAACAACATCCAAACTTCATTTAGAGAAAAACTTCCTTTTGACAATTTCTATTTAAAAAGTTCCCTTCTAAGCAATTAAAGAATAATTAAATTAAATTAAAAATTAATTAAGTTAAAGTCTAATACAAATATTATACTGGGGGCTTTGCTGCTTTAGCTTCCTTTTTTGTGAGTGATATTGGGGGGTTGAACCCAGACCTTCACTCTGACTTTGTAAGCACTCTACCACTGAGCTGCACCTCCAGCCCATTTTTTGCTTTTTATTTTATGAAAGGTTCTTGCTAAGTTATGCAGGCTGTCTTTAGCTTTGATCCAATTATCCTCCCGCCTCCACCTCCCAAGTTGCTGGGATTACAGGCATGTGCCACTGCACCTGGCTTGCTTTTCCTTCTCTCAAGTTTTTTGTTGTGAGCATATTTACAAACGGTAGAATGTCCCTGACAGATATTTGTGTGTCCTGTATAACACCTTGTAGTAGGCTGTGAAAGATATGATAAGATGAACTTCATTTAAGAAAACAAAGGCAATAGGAAGACAGTGAAGTGATCTATTCCAATTTTGAGAATATTCTAAAACAACACATATAAGATATGGCAGCCACGTGGGGTGGGCAGCTGGATATTTGGATTCTCTTCCAAGATGTGGGAAAGATCATCTTGAATAGCAGAGTAAGAGGTGTGTGCAGGAAAGGGAGTGAGAAAACACAAATTCTGAAAACAAGCAATTGCAAAGAAAACAGGAAATCAACTACACACAAAAAAACTGTAAACATGATAAAAATAATTCTTTTTCTGCCTTAGGAATTTTAGATCTCAGAATTAAAATTGTTGCGTTTTACTCCCTTACTTTAAGCAGTGTTAAATAATGGGAAATTCACTGCTGAAATACATCCTTAAGCTATTTAGACAGCTTAAACATAAACCTTTACTTGCTTGAATCTCAGTGCTAGATTTGTATAGATACTAGACAGAGGTTCTTGGTAGCTTGTAGTCAAAACATTATATGTTTGAGTTTACATAGTTTTGTTCAAAATATAATTCAAAACACAAGCAAAGAGAAACTACTGAGAAGAGAAAGGGAAAAGGTGGTAATAAAGGGATGAGGTAAGAATTATAGCTTTCTACCTACACATGTCCATGAACAAAGAAGAAAAAACATGAAAGGGAAGAAGGAAGGAAAGGGGGGATGGAAGCAAGGAAGGAAAGGAAAGAAGAAGGTGGGGAAGACAAAAAAGAAGAAGGAAAGAAAGAAATCACAACACAGTTATAGTTGTATTCTGTAACTGCTTCAACTATAGTGTTTATATAGAATGTAAAGAGGCCCCTGGAATGGCTTCTTACATCAGTAAAAGTTTAGTGCTACAACAAGCACCCCCAAACTCCAGTAGCTCAATTAGGTCAAGATGAGTAGTTTTCTCCTATTACCACCAGGGTGGGTTGACAAGCTCTCCTGAAGGAGGAAACTTAAGGGCCCAGCCCCTTAAAATCTTGTGGTGCCACTGGTTTAAGGATTTATGTAGAAGCTGAACTTGTTTTTGTTAAATTTCTTTAGACCCAATCCTTACAATACCTGCAGCTGTACCACTGTGGTGTCTGATCCCATCAGATCTTGGAAGCTAAGCAGGATCAGGCATGGTTAGTACTTGGATGAAAGACCGCCTGGGAGCACCAGGTGCTATAAGCTTGGGGGAAGGACCAGGCAACCCACTCCCAAAAAACAATCAGTCACTGAAAACCCTATGAATAGCACAGAAGCAGTAACAATACTGTCTCACGTTTTGTACAGTGTCACTGTGAGTCGGACACTGACTCAAGGGCACCTAATAACAACACTCCTTGTAATAAATGGCCATTGCTCATGAATTAAGATTAGTCCTGGCCAAGAAGCTGTTTTGAGTTCCTCCTGGGCTCCTTGCTGTTAACAGTCTATTGCATCCCAAGTGCATGACGATGAGACTTACTGAGGTGAGATTTCCTTAGATATTCCTGGGGAGCCTCTCCTTGTTTGAGGGCTGGAACAGCAGGCACACCTTGTACATTGATCCACATTACCTCTCATGGAAAAGCTGGAGTCTTCTAGGGAGAAGACAGAGGATAGAATTTCTTTTCTTTTTTTTGTCAAGTTCAGTTATTTCAGGATCTTCTGTATATTAAACAATTTTTATGCTTAAATTTTGTCATTAACTTATCTTTTCATTTTGACACTACAACCTATTTCCATTCTCACAGAGGTAGATATATATGTACCTGAAAAATTGTGTTTTTCTTCTTTAAATAATCTTCCTAAATTCTAAATCAGTTAATAATGGTAAAAATGTGAAGCTTTCATACTTCACATCAAAAGTTACACTTTTATATTCTTATAATTATGCAGAAGAGAAAAGAGAATGCAATTACTAGAGTAAATTTAGCTTTTGTATAAAAGAAATCTGTGGTGGAACTATAATTATTATAATAGTGTAGTAAATACACAGATTGTAACATGCAGCTATTTTTCAGTATGATTATTATAGTGTTGCTATTACTAGAACCAATTTACTGTAGTTTTACTAGGCAAAATATTAGTTACTCTATTTTTCATGTAATAACTATGGTTTGTTATGGTTTTGTGACAAAATTAGAATGCTATTATAATGGATTTTATTATGTTGTACATATAAGTGCTAGAGAAGGACTTTTAGCCTGTTTTCTAGCTTGGCTTTATTCTTTATAATATGACCCAGAGCATGTTGCTTAAGCTTTCTTCATCCTTGTTTTGCACTATGAAAAGAGAGGTATTCATTAAAGATAATAATTCCATTAAAAGATAAAGTCCTAGTCTAATTAATTGCACTTAGATTCACTTTATGGATTAACTGAAATAAAATATTAACCCTCTGCAATATATATTATATATATATACCTGCAGCCATACCACTGTGGCATCTGATCCCTTCAGATCTTGGAAGCTAAGCAGGGTTGGGCCTGGTTAGTACCTGGATGGGAGACCACCTGGGAACACCAGGTGCTGTAGGCTTGGAGAAGGACCTAGCAACTCACTCCCAAAAAACAATCAGCCACTAAAAACCCTATGAATACCAGAGAAGCACTGACAATAGTGTTTCCTCTGTTGTACATAGGGTCACCATGAGTTAGACATGGACTTGACGCCACCTAACAACAACAACAAGGCTAATGTCTGAGTCACAATCATAATCACCATCACTCTTCTCCTCCTTTTCCTCCTTCTCTTCTTCCTTATCCATGGTGTAACACCTAATGCAGCAGAAGTTCCTATGAGAAGACCTGATAGACCACTCCTTTAGAGATAAAAGGTACATGAGGTCAAGAAATGATCCAAGTCACAGTGATCATTAGAGCAACAGGAACACTCAGAAGTCCAAGATAAAGATGGTTTTCTGATTATTGCATTGTGAATAGGTATGTTTTCTAGCATGTATGATGATAAAGTCTTACTATGTATTTGCATAGTAAACACAAGATATATCAACAGTATCTCAAAACTACCATGTTCAAAATAATATTCTTGATATTCACTCAACAAAAAATTCTTCCATAACTTCTATTTATCTCACTCAGTATGTGGTATTCAGTTGTGATATTCAGTAAAAAAATCAAGAAAGTCAAAGAATAAAACAAGTTAATAAAATTTAAAAGAAAAAGAAACAAATAATTGAAAATCAATAGGAGACTCTGATGATAGGACTACCTCATAAAGACTTTAAACAAATTATTCCTAATATGATTTTAGAAAAAAATGACTTTGAAACTAGAAATAATCTATAAAATACATATTAAAATTCTCAAACTGAAAAGTTCTTTAATCAAAATAAAGATTTGATTATAAGGAATAACAGCAGCAAAGACATAGCTAAAGAGAAAAATCAGTGAGCTAGAAGATTGGACAGAAGACAATAGTCACAGTGAAGCAGAGATAGACAAAGGGATGGAAAAACAGTAGAAAAGCCAGAGCTAATACAATGAAAGTTATTTTGTATACACACAATTGAAATCTTGAAATAGAGGGAATATCTGAAAAATGATGGGATTTTCTAAAGCTGAGGAAATAAGCTTCAAATTCAAGGAGCACTGTGCTCCTACTGATCTAAGCAGAATCAATGCAAAGAAAATCACAACTAGGTACGTCACAGAACACTGCTGGAAAATACAAAGAAAAATATCATAAAACAGGCAGAGATAAAAAGACAAATTACTTTGAAAGAACCAAGAATCAGGCAAATACCTCATTTTTCAACATAAAAAGTGAAAATCCAAAGCCAAGGATGCTACATTTAATGCTCTAGAAGATAATTGCTAGCATCAAGTTCTGTAGGCAGGGTATATGTCCCATATAAAATAAGGTTATATAAAAACTTTTGGACCAAGAAAATGTGGGACAATTTATCACCAATAGCTATAATTTAAAAAGAATTCTCCAGGTGAAAGGAAAATATTCCAAAATAAATATTTAGAGATGTAGGAAGGAAAATAGGCAAAACCCCCCAATTATTTAGGAAATTTAAATGATTATTGACAGTATAAAATTATTATAATATCTTAAAAGCTTTTATAATAATAAGACACTTGATGTACTAGAAATATATCATAATTTTAAATTGAAAATGCAGCCTATAATGTGACCTGAAATTTCATAAACAAAAAATTAACAAAAGTTAAAAAAAAACATATTGATAGTCATTGAAAAATGCTTTAATATTTTTCATCTGTAATTGATAAAATAGTCAGAAAAATGCTAATATAAATATGGATTAAAATATCATGATTAACAAAGTTCATCTTAATGTTGTTGTTAGGTGCCAACTCATAGTGACCCTATGTACAACAGATGAAACACTATTGTTGTGCTTCTCTGCTATTCATAGAATTTTCAATGACAGATTGTTTTGGGGGAGTGAGTTGCTGAGTCCTTCTCCCAAGGCTACAGCACCTGGTGTTCCCAGGTGGTCTCCCATCTAGTCACTAACCAGGCCTGACCCTGTTTAGCTTCCTGTATCTGACGGGACTGGATGCCATAATGATATTGCTGCAGGCTCATCCTGATGGCATATGCTTAATATTGCATTTAAAACCCCAAGAAGCCATTTTCCCCAAATGTGTATGAAGTTTTTATAAAAACTAACCGTATGCCATATCATAACACATAACACATTTTCAGGAATGGAAATTATACTTAGTATGCTCACTGATTGCAATGAAACTTAAAAATAAATAATGATAACATAACTAGAAAATTCCTATATGATTGGAAACTTAAAATACGACCACATTACTAATGGACTTAAAGAAAAAATAGAACTGAGTTTAAAAATACCATTTTGAGTTATTTCATATCAAAACAGGAATTATTTCAAACATTACATTCATTTATTCAAAAGACAAAGGGATAAAAATCCCTAACTTAATAAAAATTAATGGTGAAATAATAAAAGTTTTCCTTCTGAGACCAGGATCAAGGGAAAATACCATCCCAGTTATGAATATTATGGAATACTTTTAGATAGTTTGAAAAGGCATGAAAAGACATAATAGGATAATTATTAGAAACAAAGAAATAAAAGTCTCCTTATTTTGAAACAACCTGATTGTTTATGTAGAAAAAAATTAATTTACCTATGTTAGTATAATTGAGTGGCTTTATACGGTTTCAATTATTAATTAGAAAGTAACACATGAAAAAAATATATAATTTGTTGCTGTTGTTGTTAGGTGCTGTCGAGTTGGGTCCAACTCATAGTGACCCTATGTACAGCAGAAGGAAATACTCCCCAACACTATTCCATGCCTGGCACTATTGTCAGTTCTCTGCCAATCATAGGGTTTTCAATGGCGGATTGTTTCAGGAGTGGAATGCTGGGTCCTTCTCCCTTGCCTGCAGCACCTGGCATTCCTAGGCACTCTCCCATCCAAGGACTCACAACGCCAACCCTACATAGCTTCTGAGATCAGGTGGCACCAGATGGCAGGATGCTGTATTATTTATGTTGTTATTATTGTTAGATGCCATCAAGTTGATGTCTGACTCATAGCCACCCTATGTACAATAGATGAAACACTATTGTGAGTGCTTCTCTGCTATTCATAGGGTTTTCAATAGCTGATTGTTTTTGGGAGTGGGTTGCCCAGTCCTTCTCCCAAGCCTACAGTGCCTGGTTGTGTGCCAGGTGGTCTCTCATCTAAGTCCTAAACAGGTTCAACCCTGCTTAGCTTCTGATATTTGATGGGATTGGATGTCACAGTGCTACAGCTGCAGGCACATAATTTATAGAGCATGGAAATACCTCAAGTTCCTAAGAATAGACCTTGCAAAGACTTGAAAGAATCCTTTACAGAAAACTATAAAAACTTTATTGAAAGATAGTAATGCAGACCTAAATAGATGTATATATTATATCTATATATTGGAAGACTTAATATGTATTTTAAAAAGTGAATTATCGCATTGATTTGTAAATTTTATGAAATTCTGATAAAAAATGATGTTGTTGTTAGGTGCTGTTGAGTTGGACCAACGCATAGCAACCCTAGGTACTACCATACAAAACACCCTCAGACACTATCATGCCTGGCACTATTTTTAGTGCTTCTCTGATATTCATAGGATTTCCAATAGCAGATTGTTTCAGTAGTGGATAGCTGGTTTTATTTTTGCCCATGTATGAGAGTGTACAGGCTGATAACCTACTTTAAAAATTCGTATCCAAGTATAATGGGCAAGGATAGTTAAGACACTTTTGAAAAGAAAATCAAGTCACAAAACCATACTCTACGAGAAATAAAGACTCACTATATTGTTAGGTGCCACTGAGTCAGGTCCTACTCATAGTAAGCCTATATACAATAAAATGAAATACTCCCTGATTTGTTGCCAGGCATACGACCTTTTTAATGTTTAAGCCGGTTGTTATAGCAACTGTGTGAATCCATCTGGTGGGGTGTCTTCCTTCTTTTCATTGACCTACCACTCTCCCAAACATGATGTCCTTCTAGAGGGATTGTTCCCTCCTGACAATATGTACAAAACACATCAGATGTAATCTAGCCAGCGTAGCTCCCAAGAAGCACTCTGATTGCATTTATTCTAGGACAGATGTGTTGGTTCTTTACGCAGCCCATGGATTAGTGGATGACCAACAGTTTTAAGAAGTTGCATATGATCAGGAACCAATGCTATTGAAGGAAGAAGTGGAAGCTGCCTTGAAATAATGGGTGAGACACAAGGCTCCAGGAATTCATGGAATACAAATTGAGATGTTTCAACAAACAGATGCAGCAATAAAGGTGCTTACTTTAAGACTTACTCTACAGCTACAGAATTTAAGGCACAAAACATAAAGGAAAATGCTGACAGATTAGAATGTGTTAAACTAGATTCTTATGCTCATCAGCATATTTCAATAAGAGAGCGAAAATCAATATTATGAATGAGAGTACATATTTGTCACACATGTAATTAAAAACAGACTGTTGTACAGAATTTATAAAGAATTCCTTTTCAATTCAATAATAAATAATTCAAATCTCTCAATGGCAAAAAATAGGCAAAGACTGGAATAGGCACTTCAACAAAGAGAGGCTAACAAAAGGGGCTGGGATTTAGCTCAGTTGGTGGAGCACTGCTCTTCAGTCTCAGAGGTCCTGAGTTCAATTCCCAGCACAGTAGAAATGGGAGACAGATGTGGCAATCCACTCCCAAGACAATTGCTAAATAGTCAGCCATTGAAAACCCTAGAAGGGTTGCTATGAGTCAGACGCGACTTGATGGCACCTAACAACAACAAAAACTAAATGGCTAATAAGCATGAAAATTGACCCAACTTCACTGGTTATCAAGGAAATGAAAATTAAAGTCACAATGGGATCATACTATGGTATACCAGGTGACTATAAAAAAGACAACACTAAACCATGCAAGGATATGGAGCAATAATAGCTTTCATATGTTGAGGGTGAGAATGCAAATGTGTGTTGTACAGCTGCTTTGAAAAATGGAATAGCACTTATTAATTGGAACATACACTTACTTATGACCCAGCAATTCTACTCTTAGGCATATAATCAAGAGAAATGTATGCATATACATATTTTAAAAGTGCAAAATATTTATGGTGGCATAATCATCGTCTTTCAAAAGAAACCTATCCAAAGTACATTGAAATTTGTCCATAAGATAAAATAATGGGAATAAATAAACATAAATAATGAACATGTGTGCAATAACAGATAAACCTTATAAATTTTTTTGGGTGAAATATATGAACACTGAAGATTACATATTCTTATGATTCCATTTACATAAAGTTCACAAAAGGTAATGCTACCTGGTGGCATTAGCGGTTGAGAAGGCAGTTAACTATTAGTAATGAAGAAGAAAGTAGAGGATGAGAAGGCCTGAGAGGGTCTTCTGGGTCTTCACTTTGGTCACAGGAGTGTCTATTTGGGAGAATTCACTGAGCTATGCATTTAGGATTTGTGCAGATTTCCAGGTGTTATATGATATTTCTATAAGAATGTTATAAAAGCATCTTTGTACAGCTTACTCTCTCAGGGCACTACATTATCTTTCTCTTTAACTTCACAGCAAAATGTCTTGAAAGAATAATCTATGCTTTTAGTCTGTCTTTTTTAAGTCCAACTTATTCTCAGCCTATTACAATCTGGCTTCTGCCCTACCACTCTGATAGTGCTTTCACCAAAGTTGCCAGTGACCTCCTAATTGCCAATTGTCTGTTTTCAGTCTTCATCCTACTTGACCTCTCTATGCCATATGACACTGCTGAGCACCCCTCGATTGTAATCCGCCCTTTTCTTGACCTCTTTCTCATTCTTCTTCCTCTTGGACCATTTCAATTAAGTCTTCCTCCTTACTGCTTGGCCCTCCAACACTTGTGTTTTCTAGTTATACTTGTTCTGATTGCTCTAAAACCAGAATTACAACCTGGCTGGAGACATGTTTTCTGTTCTTCAAAGAGTTTTCTTTTTAAACAAGTTGTGAATGATTTGTTATTGCATAAAACCAGCAGATTTCACACACACACACACACACACACACACACACACACACACACACACACACAGAAAAAGTCCAGGTCTCTCACATCAAAAATTAAAATAAACAAAAAACCCATCAACCAGATAACTCTGGATACACTTTTTCCGGAAGGCAACAGTCTTCCAGAGCAAAATATTGGCAATCTTTCACCCAATGCAGGACCTACACTTACCTTTGTATTCTTACAGCCTGCCTGAATACCTTAATGCATTTACATCTCTCATCATTATTCCTCACGTGTGTATGGAGCAGAGCTTCTCAAACAATGTGGAAAAATCACCTGGGAACTTGTCCAAATACTTCTTCCCTACATCTTGGAGGGCAATACGATGGGTGTTGGGTAGGGTTCAGGAAAGGGCACTTAAAAAATTGAAGATGATTCTAATGTAAGTTGTCCATGAAAGACATCATTTAAGGATTTCTTTAACTTCTATGTCTTGAACTTCAACGTCAATCTTTGTTCTCAAAAGCCTCACTGTTCCCTATTCCCTATTCACTGTTCACTGTTCACTATTCAAACAAGTAAGAATAATAATATGTCCGATCACTCTTCACCAGAAAACTGAGACCTGCTGTTTCAGTGTTGGTGAAAGTCTACATTCTTAGTCAGATATATGCTCTCAGGACTCTGGATGGTGGCTCAGGGCACTGGGGAGAGAGACAAAGCAAGAGTGTGAGAGCAAGAGCGAGAGAGTGAGAGAGCGAGAGAGCGAGCGAGAGAGAGAGGACCAGGCACCAAATCAAATAAGCCAAAGTTGCGGAGACTGGGGAAAACAGAGGACAGTGAGATGTTTTGCAAGAGGGGCATGTGGAATAAGGCTCATAGTGGGTCTGGGGCACATGAAGGTAGCCACTTTCGAAATGAAGCAGAGAGGTGTTGTTTAAAAATTCTCTATCTTTTTATATAGTAATGTACTAAACATTGTAAGGGAGTTATGTATCATGATCATACAATGAGGTTTAATCAACTCCAGAGTCTGATAATAGTCCTAATTCATTCAATAAACCACTCAGGTTAGAAATTATAACTTGTTGTCATCATTAATCTGTGTAATTACAGGTATAGTGACATTAACCTATAGCTACTGAGCTGGATCATTGTCTTGATTCAACACCAGGAATGCACTGAATCAGTAGGTTAGAAAGGAAAGGGGAGAGAAGGATTGAGAATAATAATGAATGATTTTAGAGATAGACCATGAGTTCACTGCTCAGTAGTGAATCATTAAGAGGACCATCAATTAGGAATAAAAGGGACCAGGAACAGGTAGCTTATGTGACATTGAAGAGTAGTTGGGTAGGGATGAGAAAAAACTGAAGACTTATGAAGGAAAATTCTGACAAAAGAGAGGGCTTTTGGAGAATATGACTGCTAACTGTTATGGTTTGAATATGAAGTGTTCCCCCTGGTCTTATGTGTGGAAGACTTGGGCCCCAGGTGGTGGTGTTATTTGAGGAGGTGGTAGAAAGTAGGAGGTGGGGCTTAGTTAGAGGAAGTAGGTCACTGGCAATGAACCCCAGAAAGAAAAATCTTGTCTCCAGCCCCTTTCTTTCTCACTCTCTGCTTCCTTTCTGCCATGGGGTGAGCTGCTTTGCTCCACCACATGCTTCTACCAAGGCTTAGAAACAATGGAGCCAGCTGACAATGGACTATTAATCTCCGAAACCAGGTTGTTGTTGTTAGGTGCTGTGGAGTCGGTATCTGACTCATAGTGACCCTCATAGGTTTTTCAACTGCTGACTATTTCGGCATTGCCTTGGGAATGGATTGCCAGGCCCTTCTCCCACCGAAACCAAGAGCCAATGTAAATTCTTTCACACTTCAAAATGTTTCTCCCAGGTATTTGTCACAGCAATAAGAATTTTGACTGATACAGAGAGTGAAGAAGCCAGTCCATTAAATATAAAAATAGTGTTTGATCTCTGACTGTGGGAGTAGGTTTCGGAAATTTAGTAGAGTTGAAAGTCTTTAAAATTCAGATGATAAGGACTCTAATGGTAAGAGACACTGTATGTGTGACATAAATATATGCAAATGTCAGAAACAAGAGATTGTTTATCCTTATTGTGTTTTATATGGCTTCTCTCTGCTATTGACTTAATGTGATAGAGTGGGAAGAAGTTTTCATCTCCTTTTTATAGATAATAAATAAGAAAAGACTACCCTAAGGTGACAAATTTATAAGAGACAAGAGTAACATTAGAGCCCATGTACCTCCATTTTATTTTTAATATTTTAGATATGTTGTAAACTTATGAGGTTACTGGAGAGGTACTAGTCATTGTCTTATATTACTACAATTTTATAGTTTTTCTTTTTCACTTATTACTTCAATTTGGTATGCATTTTTCTCTTTAATACTCACTAGAAAATATAATCAAACTCAAGATGTTTAGTAAACACCTTTAGTTATTAAGGGGGAAATCCCCCAGAAAACACAAGTCTTTTATTTCTTAATGTTGCATATCATATGTTTACAGGACATAGTAACTTAGTAACATTTTTAGGAATCATCATTCCTTATATCTCTTTACATTTTTGGTAGGAATGACAGAATGTATACATGAAGTATGTGTATGCATCTGTCTGAGTGTGAATGTACATATGTATGTGAAACTCTGTTTATATAAAACAAAAATACTGAAGGCTACTTCTCAAATTTTCTGTCCATATATATTTTTTTTTATTTTCTTGTAGGATGTAATATAAGAGGGTTCTTCATCGACTGCTCACAGAAGGAAGTTTTTGAGTAGGGAAACAAGTCTCAAGGATGAATCACAATGCCAGGTTTGGTGGTGAATACTTGTAATCCCAGCAGTCTGAAAGGGTGAGGCAAGAGGATTGAAGATTCTTGGCCATCCTGGGCTACACAGTGAGACTCTATCTCAAAACAAATGAACAAAAGAATCAAAGGCAGAAAGTAAAAATGTTTGAGACTTCTGATCTTCCTTTTCTCTCAGTATATGATCATTTACTTTCCCATTCTGTATAGGATATTCCAGAGAACGAGGATATAGATGAATGGAGACAACACCTGTATCCTGAAGGTGGAGGTTTGGTGCTACATTTAGCACTGCCTAGCCTCAGAACCCCCCCAAGTCTGTCAGTTTGCCACACCGTGGGGGCTTGTGTGTTGTGATGAGGCTGAGAGCTCTGCCACTGGTCCCTCAGATATGAGCAAGGTTACCCATGGTGGACAGGTTTTCAGCTGAGCTTCTAGACTAAGACAGACTAGGGAGTAGTACCTGGCGAAACATTCCCGAAACAACTAGCCATTGAAAACCCTATGGATAGCAAAGAAACACTGTCAGACATAGTGCCAGAAAATGAGGCCCCCAGGTTGGAAGGGACTCAAAAGACTATGGGGGAAGAGTTGCCTCCTCAAAGCAGAGTCTACCATGATGACAGAAATGGAGTAAAGCCCCACAGACCTCCATTTGCTGATGTGGCATGACTCAAAATGAGGAGAAACAACTGGAAAAGTCCCTTCATAATTGGAACATGGAATGTATGTAGTATGAATCTAGGAAAATTAGAAATCATTAAAAGAGAAATGGAGCACATAAACATTGACATTCTAGGCATCAGTGAGCTAAAATGGACCAGCATAGACCATTTTGAGTCAGACAATCATATGGTCTACTATGCTGGGAATGATAAACTAAAGAGAAATGGGGTTGCATTCATCATCAAAAAAGACATTTCAAGATCTGTCATGAAATACAATGTTGTCAGTGATAGAATAATATCCATACACCTACAAGGAAGGCCAGTTAATCTCACTATTCAAATTTATGCACCCACCAATAAGGCCACAAATGAAGAAAGGGAAGACTTCTATCAGCTTCTGCAATCTGAAATAGATCAAACATGCAATCAAGACATACTGATAATCACTGGTGACTGGAATGCAAAGGTTAGAAACAAAGAAGAAAGATCAGTACTTGGAAAATATAATCTTGGTGACAGAAACGAAGCTGGAGATTGCATGATAGAATTTTGTCAGACCAATGACATTTTCATTGAAAATACATTTTTTCAACATCATAAATGGAGACTGTACACATGGACTTCACCAGATGGAACATACAGGAATCAGATTGACTACATATGTGGAAAGAGACGATGGAAAAGCTCTATAGAAAATGTCAAAACAAGACCAGGTGCTGACTGTGGATCAGACCATCAACTTCTCATATGCAGGTTCAAACTGAAGCTGAAGAAAATTAGAAGAAGTATATGAGAGCTATGGTATGACCTTGAGTATATCCCACCTGAGTTCAGAGACCACCTCAAAAATAGGTTTAATGCATTAGACACAAATGATAGGAGACCAGAAGAGTTGTGGCATGACATAAAAGATATCATTCAAGAAGGAAGCAAAAAGTTCTTAAAAAGACAAGAAAAAAAGAAAAGACCAAATTACATGTTAAAAGAGACAGTAGAACTTGCCCTTGAACATCAAGCAGCTACACTAAAAGGAAGACATGATGAAGTTAAGGAACTAAACAGAAGATTTCAGAAGGCAGCTCTAGAAGACAAAAACAAATATTATAATGACATGTGCAAGGAGCTGGAGGCAGAAAACCAACAGGGAAGAACACTTCTGTGTTTCTCAAGCTTAAGGAAGTGAAGAAAAAATTCAAGCCTCGAGTGGCAGTAGTGAAAGATTCTACAGGGAAAATATTAAATAATGCAGGAAACATGAAAAGAAGATGGGAAGAATACACAGAGTCATTATACAGAAAGAATTGGTACTTGACCAACCATTCCATGAGGTTGCATATGAAGAGGAACCAATGGTGTTGATGGACGAAGTGGAAGCTGCCTTGAAAGAACTGGCTAAACACAAGGCTCCAGGAATTGATGGGATACCAATAGAGATGTTTAAACAAACAGATGCAGCACTGGAAGCGTTAACATGTTTGTGCCAACGGTTTGGAAAACGGCTACTTGGCCAACTGACTGGAAGACATCCATATTTGTGCCTATTCCCAAAAAAGGGCATCCAACTGAATGTGCAGACTATCGGACAATATCATTAATATCCCATACAAGCAAAATTCTACTAAAGATCATTCAGAAGCTACTGAAGCAGTATATAGACAGGGAATTAGTGGAAAATCAAGTGGGATTCACAAGAGGGCAGGGAACCAAGGACATCATTGCTGATGTCAGGTGGATATTAGCTGAAAGCAGAGAATATCATAAAAAGTCTATCTATGTTTTATTGACTATGCAAAGGCATTTTATTGTGTGGATCATAACAAATTATGGATAACATTTCGGAAAATGGGAATACCAGAACATCTAATAGTGCTCATGAGAAATCTGTACATGAACCAGGAGGCAGTTGTTCAAATAGAACAAGGAAACACTGCGTGGTTTAAAGTTGAGAAAGGTGTGTGTCAGGGCTGTATACTTTCACCCTATCTCTTCAATTTATACGCTGAGCAAATAATCCGAGAAGCTGGACTTTATGAGGAAGAATGCAGCATCAGGATTGGAGGAAGACTCATTAACAACCTGCGTTATGCAGATGACACAACTCTGTTTGCTGAAAGTGAAGAGGATTTAAAACATTTACTGATGAAGACCAAAGATCATAGCTTTCAATGTGGGTTACGACTAAACATCAACAAAACAAAAATCCTTAAGACTGGGTTAGTACGCAACTTCACAATAAATGGAGAAAAGATTGAGGTTGTCCAAGATTTTGCTTGGCTTGGCTCTATAATCAACACCTGTGGAAGCAGCAGTCAAGAAATCAAAAGATGCATTGCTCTAGGAAAAGCTGTGGCAAAAGATCTCTTTAGAGTATTGAAAAGTAAAGATGTCACATTGAAGACAATGGTGAGTCTAACTCATGCCATGGTATTTTCAGTCACATCATATGGTTGTGAAAGCTGGACATTGAACAAGGGAGACAGAAAAAGAATTGATGCTTTTGAATTGTGGTGCTGGAGACGTCTATTGAATATACCATGGACTGCCAAAAGAACCAACAAATCTGTCCTAGAAGAAGTGCAACCAGAGTGCTCCTTGGAAGCAAGAATGGCCA
>VMDO01015890.1:0-49621 GCA_007922755.1 Pedetes capensis
TAACCCATATTGAAGGCTATGATCTTTGATCTTCATCAGTAAATGTTTTAAATCCTCTTCATTTTCAGCAAGCAAAGTGGTGTCATCTGCATAACGCAGGTTGTTAATGAGTCTTCCTCCAATCTTGATGCCACGTTCTTCCTCATAAAGTCCAGCTTCTAGCCTACAGCTATACCACTGGCATCAGATCCCATCAGCTCTTGGAAGTTAGGCAGGGTTGCGCCTGGTTAGTACTTGGATTGAAGACCACCAGGGGAATATCAGGGGCTGTAGGCTTAGGAGAAGGACCTGGCACCTACTCCCCCCTCAAAAAAACACAAACAAAAACAAACCAATCAGCCATTGAAAACCCTATGAATAACAAAGAAGCACTAACAATACTGGTGTGCCTTTTCTATGCAGGGTTTCTAGGAGTCTACTTACTGGATAGCACTTAACAACAATGACAATAAGCAATAAATAGTCCCCTCGTTAGTTTTGATTCTATAAATTCTTAAATTCAGGTGTGTATGTCATGAACACAACTTGATGATTCTTCAGACCAAAGACAATTATGTTTTGTTTTCTTTTTAAAGGTATCATCAAATGGCATTCAGTCTACTCCTTTGAATCTTGCAACATACTGGAAGTGTAGTGCTAGCACCACAGATCTAAGAGTGGATTATAAGTACAACCCAGAAGCTATGGTGGCACCTAGTGTGCTTTCCAACATACAGGTGGTGGTGCCAGTGGATGGAGGAGTGACAAACATGCAGTCCCTTCCCCCTGCAATATGGTAACCTAAATATATTTCTGAATTCCTGCTACAGTTCTGGTACAATCCCCAACTTTTAGGACCCAAGTTCTGAAAGATGTCTTATAACTTTGAAAAGCTTTAGTGCATTTTCCCATAAAATCATCTTATAAAAAATGCTGTTCATGTTACTGGTCAGGCCACCGTAGCCTCAATCCAAAATAAAAAAAACTAGTTTTGTTGTCTAAGTACCACCAGACATGAGTGATTCCATATTACCTTTACCTGTAAGCAAATTACTTAACCTCTTAAGAAGAATGATAATTTTTAAGATTAAAGCATCTGACATATGTGTATTTATTTGCTTAGTGTTCAGTAGTATTAGTCACCTCTTAATCACCTTTCTTGTTTCTATTAATGTTAGTGTAGACTCTAACAACTCTATGTGCTTCATCATTGAAAAGTCTTTCCTTAACTAATTAAGATACTGAGCCACATGTACATATTCAGTTTTCCTTTCTCTGACCACTAGAAATGAGAGGAATCCTGTAACTTGATAAGTTTCCATTAATTGAGCAAGATACTATTATATTTATTTTTACTATATCAAAAGCACATTTTCACCAGGAATACTACTTAAAGTACACATAGCACTATAGTTATAATGAAAATATTTTAAATCCATTTAATTTAATGAGTAGCCATTCATGTGTAAGGTACTATATTAGACACATAAACTGAAGATATTTATTCTTATTACAGGAATGCAGAACAAATGAAAGCCTTTTGGAAATTGTCTGGTATTTCAGAAAAATCCGAAAATGGAGGTAAGAATATGCTTGCTTTTTGTTTGCAATGTGATGTCACTGAAAATGTATTTATTTGTTCATGCACTCACATTCATGCACCCCACCACCACTGAGGGGATTAAACCCAAGGCTTGGTGAATGTTAGGCAAGTGCTCAACCACTGAGCTGTACCCCAAACCTCAATTGGGTTGTTAAGGCTTGTTTTCTCCTGAAATTTCTTGCCTTCAGTTCTAGAAGAACTGAAGTTCTAGAACTTACCACTAGGTGGAAGTTAATACCTTAAATTTTAATAGATCAGTTGAGATTCAGAACAGTTTTTCCCCTCTAGATTAAACATACTTTCTACATGAGGAAAAGAACCTACTTTATTATATCTTCATTCATATTATGTAAATGCTTATATTTACATACTAACATTAAGATAAAATATCTAATAGAATTGGGACAAGGGCCTGGCAATCCACTCCCAAAGCAATCCCGAAACAGCCAGCCATTGAAAACCCTATGAGGGTCGCTATGAGTCAGATACCGACTCGACGGCACCTAACAACAACAACAACAATCTAATAGAATAAATTTAAAGAAATAAAACTATCCCAGTTAGGTAACTTGATAACTAATTGAAATTAACATACTGTTTAGTTCATCCTGTTAATAGAGTCCTCCTACCCCACCTTTGAAATCATGTGGAAATTTCTAGGCTTTAATAAACTTCTTGCCAAGCTGGGCATGGTGGCACACACCTGTAATCCCAGCAATTTGGGAAGCTGAGGTAGAAGGATTGCAAGTTCAAGGCCAAAGGCAGCCTGCATAACTTAGCAAGATTCTGACTTGAAATACAAAATTAAAAGGCTAGGGGTGCAGCACAGTGGTAGAGCACTTGCAAAGTATGTGTGTGAGGCCCTGGTTCAACCCTGAAGTTACACACGCTCACACACACACACACACACAGGTTCCTTGACTACTCCATTTTGCTGAGAATACCTTTCCTGCACATTTTCCCCTATTAGAATTGATCATCAACAGCTTTCTATTCTGTGATGATTATTTTAAGGAAAAGCAAATTAATTTCCTCCTCCCACTAACTCTGCATCTGTTTTGTGTTTGCAGTGCCAAGGAACAGTGTCTGCTAGTAGATCACCGCTAGTATCTCCCTTAACTCCCTTTAAAATTAGGATACAATTCAAGGACAATCAAGTCTCTTAACATTAGATATTCTCATTCTCTCTTAATTAAAACAGAAATATTCTGCTCCACCCCCCAATCCCTAATTACCCTCCCGTAACTTTTCCTATTGAGTAGGGTTTGGGGATTTTCAAATATTTCTAAGCTTTTTATTTTTGAACATTTTGAGCATTATATCGGTTTTTCTCCTAATAGTTCTCTGTAAATGACCATGAGCATATCTGAATTATCTATTAATTTATGCAGAACAAGACTCAACTAGTCAACCACACTTTGGAATAAGCTAACCTGCAGTTAGCTCCTTTTTGCTATTTGGTACTTAAAGGTTGCTATTTTCAGGTGGTGGTCTTCACTGACTTTTACCCTAGCTATGTGGGTTTTTTTTTTCAGAAGCCCCCTGAAATTCTTAAAGTAGAAGTACATCAGTAACCCTGCTTACAGGGCCAGGGGTTTAGTTCACTTGGTAGAGTGCTTGCTTAGCATGCATGAGGCCCTGGGTTCAATCCCCAGGAGAGAGAGAGAGAGAGAGAGAGAGAGGGAGAGAGAGGGAGAGCGGGCGCGGGCGCACGCGCTATCAATCCATCCTGCTTGCACTTAGGGCATACAACTAGCTAGCAAGGAAGAGAGGATATCTTTCCCCCTATTGAATGAAACTGTACTATAATTATAAATAATTGTTGTTGTTAGGTGCCATCAAGTCGGCATCTGACCCATAGTAACCCTATGTACAACAGGTGAAGCCCTGTTATCAGTGCTTCTCTGCCATTCATAGGGTTTTCAGTAGCTGGTTGGTTTTTGGGAGTGGGTTGCCAGGTCCTTCTTCCAAGCCTACAGCATCTGGTGTTCCCAGGCAGTCTCTTATCCAAGTACTAACCAGGGTTGACCTTGCTTAGCTTCCGAGATCTGACGGGATTGGATGCCACAGTGGTACAGCTGCAGGCATAATTATTAATTACTTACCAGAAATAAATTTATGCTCTACAAATAAGACCCAAATTTTATAACCAGTTATTTTAATAGTTTCTCTCTGCTATTCAGGTATGAAAGTGTGTGTGTGAGGAAATGGAAAAATCTTACAAATGTGGTTTTGATATGGTTAGGCAAGCCTTTAAAAAGAAATACTCAAATTCAAGTACTATAAAATAGAAATCTATTTTCTTTCCTGGCTCTACTCCCAGAGAAAGGACAGAAAGTAATTATAGTTTAAGGATTGCTGAAGTGGCTGCTCTTCTTCGCCCATGGTGGAACTTTCACAGAACTGAATTGCTTGTAAACAGTTGTAAATGTTTAAGGAATACTTGAACAATAGTTAAGAATTAGGCAGCAGTTTACGTCCACTTTGATCTGCACCACTAGCCATAGTAGTATAAGGTACATCAGTTGTGACATCTTGTTCCATATTTCTCTGTGTAGTGTTTAACTTCTTTACAAGGTTTCACAAGGTCTTCTGTTATCCAGCAATTCTGTCCACTTGCCCTAACCAGAAACCTAGGATTCCATCTAGACTCCTACTCCTTTCTCACTTCTTAATTGTCACTCATAAACATCTTTCAAATGTATTCTGTTCTTTCTTTTACCCTGACCCTAGTTCGGATCCCCTTTTCCTGGCACCTAGACCCCTAAACAGGTTGGGATTTAGCTCAGTTGGTACAACACTGCTCTGTAATCTCTGAGGTCCTGGGTTCAATTTCCAGCACAGCAAAAATGGGAGAAGGATGTGGCAATCCACTCCCCAGGCAATCCTGAAACAATCAGCCGTTGAAAATCTTATCAGGGTTGCCATGAGTCAGATGGCATCTAACGACACCAGCAGAGCCCTAAACTGCTTTATTGTCTTGCAGTTGGTCTTGCTACTTTACACCTTGACCCTTCCCTCCCTTCTAAAATACTACTGTAAAATATTCTTGTCATCTATATCTTGGGTCTTTCCTGACAGTTATGTCATAAATGTCTTACCATAGTCTGATCCTTACCACTAGTCTGCTTTCATCTGCTCCCCTCCTTCATTAGTATCTTGTTCATCAGCTATTCTGGTATAGACATAGCTCTCTTAAACATACTGTGTTCTCTCATGTCTCCTGTCTCTATACCTGTAGCTTACTTTTGCCTGAAATACACACTATCACCATTACCATTCATAGCTTCCAGTAGAGATATATGCTTTTGTACCTATAGCTTCTAAGAGCTCCATTTCAGCATTTATCATATTTATGATAATTACTGGTTTATTGTTTATGCCATGGTGTTAGCCTGAGGTGTGTTCAAGAAATGATTGCCAAAAAGAAAAGACTTTCAAAATATCTAAGGGATGGTGTTAAACAAGTAAAATTTAAAAAATAAAAATTAGTATAAAATAGTAATGTTGATGCAGCTATTCCCAATAGTAGCTATCTTTGCTTTTTTTTTTTTTTTTTTTTTTTTCGGTACTGGGGGTTGAACCCAGGGCCTCGCGCCTGCATGCTCTGCAAGTGCTAGACCACTGAGCTGCACCTCAGCCCATTTTTTTTACTTTTTGAGACAGGGTCTCACTAAGTTACACAGACTGCCTCTGGTCTCGAACTTGCGATCCTCCTGCCTCCGCCTCCCGAGCCGCTGGGATTACAGGCGTGTGCCACCACGCCCGGCTATCTTTCCTTCTTTTCTCTCTTGTCTTCAAGATCTACTTCTCAGCAGTCATTTCTTCTTTTTTTCCTTTTTTCTTTGCAGTCCTGGGGGACTGAATCCAGGGCCTGTATAGACTTTGCAAGCACTTTATCACTGACCTGAACTCTCAGCCCCTTTTTAAATTTTTTACTCTTTTAAAAAATTTTTAATTTATTTTTATTTCTATTATTATTATTATTATTATTATTATTATTATTATTATTATTATTGGTGATACTGGAGGTTGAACCCAGGGCCTCATGCTTGCATGCTTTTCAAGTGCTGGACCACTGAGCAGCATCCCCAGCCCATTTTTTCAGTTTTTGAAACAGGGTCTCGCTAAGTTATGCAGACTGCTCTGGTCTAGAACTTGCAATACTCCTGCCTCCGCCTCCCAGGCCACTGGGATTACAGGCGTGCGCCACTGTACCCGGCTAAATTTTTTATCTTGAGATAGGATCTTGCTAAGTTGTGCAGGTTGTGTCTGGCCTTGAACTTGCCACCCTCCCACCTACACCTCCCAAGTTGCTGGGATTACAAATGTGCACTAACTACCTTAGCAGTCATTTCCTTTTCATTTTAGCCTGCCTATGTCCTTCCTAGGATTTCCTTCTGTGCTACTCCAGTAACTTCTTTCTTCTCTTTTGACTGACTTCAGCATGCATATAGCATTGGAGTCTCAATAGTAAATATCTCTGAAGATTACTATTAAGTCAAGGAGAAGGATGAATTAAGATTACTTATTTAGTGAAAATTGAAACTCACTGAATAAGAATTGATTTGGAAACAGGTCAGTGATTTGTTTGCTGTCCATATCTCATAAATTTGGCATGGAATTGCTGCAGTGTAGCTTACATACTTGTTTGATTTTATTTGGTGTGCAATGTATTTTTACCTACTCTAAGTTCTTTATTCTTTCCTTTGTAGGTTCTGGATCCCTCAGAGCAAAATTTGATCTTTCTGAAGGACCTAGTAAACCCACAACTCTTGCAGTGCAGTTCCTCAGTGAGGGAAGTACCCTCTCAGGAGTAGATATTGAACTTGTTGGCACTGGCTATAGGCTTTCCTTAGTAAAGAAGCGGTTTGCTACTGGTAAGTTGGAAGGTTTGGAACTTTTTAATATGTATGGGAAACATTTGTATTCTAGCAGTTATTAAACAACTATCAAGCAGTTGATAATCTAAAGGCATTTATTTTTTCACTCTTGTTCCAAGGTGCCAAATAGAGACACACCTGGCAGAGTTTCCATGGCCAATATAGTTGAACACCTGTGATGTGATTCTCATGTATTGTAAACAGCAGATGAGAACTACGGTTCTGTGTCTTGTAACCATACTGAGAAATGTCCTCCTTTGAGTATATTTGAAATTGTAATTGGTCTGCTTGGTGTTTTTCAGGACGATACTTGGCGGATTGTTGATGGACCTGGAAAAGTGATTGGCTCAAGGAAATAGTAAACGCCTGCCATTCTACATTACCTATTCTTTCCAAACACTATTCTAACTTGTATGATGTCTTTTAAACTTCATATTTGAGAGCTGACTACAAACATTAAATTGCACTTTCAAAGTGAGTCATTGAAAGAAATAGCACTGACATGATTTTCTATGTAATAAATGATCAAATACAATATTCAGGAAGCACATTCAGATTCTCAGTAAAAATGAAGTTTTCATAGTCTAACATTTTAAATTATCTTCAGTATCTATGTGTAAAGGAGGGGTTATAGTATAATATCAAGGCTAAAATTTCAGGAGAGCAAGCACAAAATAATTTAGCTTTCCATAAATTTTTAGAGCCAGAAATAGCTTTGCAATTTCATATTTGATATTGAAAGGATATAAATAGAACGTGAATTCTAAGTTTTGAATAATGTAAACTCGTAACACTCAATCAAATTGAGTTATGTGCCATAAAGTAATCAGACCAGAATCCATGTGATTTGCAAAAACTCTATAGTTTGATTCTCATAAACATATTAGTAAAGTGTAAATGATGTTTTATATAATTTTTTTAAATTCTCAAGTGCAATGTGTTTTAAAATAAGCTTGCAAAAGACAGCAGAAAAATTTACTTCTGCAGTTAATTAACTTTATAGAAGTTGTGATTGTTTTCAAGAATTAATCCTGTAGATTTAATTTATTTTTATATGAATTACATAATGTGTGCCTTTTAAAACAATAACAAAAACCAGAAATGTGCCTATCTAGTTTGCGTTTATTAATGTGCCTCACTTTTTTTCTCACAGTCTGGATCTTCTATTCAGAATCTTACAGTGGTCAAGCATTTTTACAAGATATTTGCAATTTTGTAAATACCTTTGGCCTGCAATTGGGAAGGGAATTCAGAATAACTAAAGGATAATTTATACTTAAGAATCCTGGCTCACTTCTTTAGTGATACACTGTAGCCACTAGAAAGAGAAATACACTGAATGGAATATGTTTACGGGGAATAAAATTACCTTCATATATTCTACATTAACCTCATCAAAAGTATGTGAAATATAAATTCTAAAAAACCATGATGATAAATTGGAAACTGGTATTTTGACTCTCAGTTTAGCATTTCCCTTGACCCTCTCTGTCATTGAAATATTTTATGTTTATTCACTGATTCTTGTTGAGTTTTGTAGTATTTTGTGAGGAACAGAAATACAAAAAAAGATTAATTTTGGCAACAGGGAGAATACTGTCACTTGTTTTCATTTCAACAATTAGAAAAATTATGAGTTTTATGGTTTTATTCTCACTTAGTTCCCACATGGTAAAAATAGGTATTAAAGTGACAGATTGGGGTAAGCATTTCTTAAAATGAACCACTCATGCTAGTAAAAAGCCTAACTTTAGAGCAAATCCTGATTAATGGAAGTAATGAAATGTTTTAGACAAAGTTTCATCATTTACAAATGGGAATTTATAATGATAAATACCAGTGTCTTTCATTTTTCAATGTAGAAGTGATAATTTGTGTTATGTATAATTTATATAAACCACTAATTGTTCTGTTAAGCTTTACAGATATAAATCCCCTATTACTAGACATTTATATACCATCTTGCTGTACTGAAACCAGAGAAAATCTATTCTATAGCAATATGTAACACTGTATGTGCATTTTTATATATTCAGTGTTAGCCCAGTTCTAAATTTAGGTTTGACTAAAGTAACATATAAGACAATTTGCTAAAATGTTAGTCTTTACTAAATACCAAAGTTAGAATTTCTGATTCTTATATTGTGCTCCAGTCCTTTATGGAATTATAACTGTAAATCTGCTTTGCAGTCACATTGCTTTTATTGGGCAGTTAATGTTTTGTTATTGAAATTCTGACACTATTATACTCACCATGTTTATTTTTTAATCAAGTATTACCTAAATACCTGTACAAATTAGTGAAATGGTTAAACTTTTGCACTTTCTTAATTACCGTGGTCTTCATACCAAGTGTTGAAACATAAATTTATATTGGGTACAGGTTACAATTTTGAAGCCATATGAGTTTATATATATTTTTTTCATTTAAAAATCCACTAATGGTGTATAAAAAGACCAGTAGATTTTCAGTGGAAAGTGTATCCTAGCAAGCTGGTTCTTGCTTATGTATAGTGATAAACTTTGTAGCTGCCTCTTTAACCAGGAATTTGTAAACACAGAACTCTAACAAATGTGAGTTTTTAAGGATCGTTATTTACTACTTTGGGTTGTAATTAGAACAATGCACATCTATCTTCCAAAATTTTGTAAATATTTTTGATTTTTTTCATAAAATGTAAATTTTACATAAAAGTTGTACCCTCAATAAACATGTAATATATAATTTACCAGTTGGTTCTATGTGTCTTTGTACCCCTATTGATCATAATAGCTGCATTATAGATGTTAGAACAGTATAAGCCAGGCAAAGAATGAATAAATTGGTTTTGAATTTTATCCGACCATTCGTGCAAAAATATAAATTGAACTTCTTAGTTTTGATTGTTATGGAGAGAAATTCATTTAGAGTATATCTCCAAAAATTGTTTAACAAGAGATTATTTTAATATATTTTTAAATACATTTAAGTTGATGTTAAGTTTTAGCAAAGACTCTCTTTCTGACCAATAGGTCATGAATAGTCTTACAAAATTTAAAAATTATAATGTTCCAAAGAAGTAGTCGGGAACATCAAAACTCCCCAAAAACAATGGATTGAAAAAATAATAGAAGGACATGAGAAAACCTAAATATTGAAATTTTTGTCAAATCTCTGTCCTAAAAAGGAACGCTTTTCTTTGGTCAAGTTGAGAGACCTGTTGTATCATATACCTATCATAATTTTTTTCTTCGTTATTTTCTCTGTTCCCCTTATCTCCACTCCCATTTGTATTAGACAGGAGAATGCTAGCTGCTATAGTAACCCCACACTCTCAGGTGCTGAACACAACACTGGGTTGCTCACATCGTAGTCCACAGTAGGTTTTAGTTGTAGCTTTGCTCCATATACTGAGGGACCCAGGCCACTTTCATTTTGTGATTCTGCTCAAAATCATCTCCGTTTGGCCAGCAGGTGGGGAAAGAACAAAGACTGCATGGGAATTTATGGGACAAGCCTAGATTTGGAATCATCACTTTCATCTACATTTCATGATCCAGGACTTGATCTTCTGGCTCCAGCCAGCTGCAAGGAAAAAGGGAAAATGCAGTTTGGCTGTGTGCCCGGGAAGAAAAGAAAACAAGGTTCTAATAAACACAGAATATTCCTCTGCCACCTACCCTATCTCTTCTCTCCTTTGTTGCTTTTCCTGTTCTTCCCTCAAATGCACATTTTTAGTGTCTAGGAGATTCATTACTAAAGTGTGTGTGTGTGTGTGTGTGTGTGTGTGTGTGTGAGATCTCTTGCTGTAGGTTGATATTTATCACTATTTTTTAAGTATATCTGATTTTTTCCCCATACTTCCTCTAATCATTTATAATCACTCAAACCTTTGCTTACCTTTGGTGTTGGAGTTTTATCTGTCATGAATGTTTTTAACTTCATGTAACAGAAAACAAAACTAATAATGGTTTAAAATAGAGACAGGTGTTTGTTTTTTCTTTTTTCATATTTTGGTGGCATTGGTCAGCACAAGTAATTCTCTTGGCCTTTTCTGTATGGTTGCAATATGGCAGCCACAGCTCCAGACTATATGTGACAAGTAAACAGATGTTTACAAAGATGTTTATTGCAATATTGTTCAAAGTATAGCAAACAAGAAGGGTTGATGAAACCAGTTGATACCAGTCTGGTATAGTCTGATGAAACCAGTTAATACCCACACCTGGGAGAAGGAGCAGTTCCAGTATGTCTGTCCTTTTTGTTAGCAGAGTAACAAGTTTTCCAGGAGTTCCTAGCACCTCTCTATTTACATCCTGTTGGCCAGAATTATGTAAGAGACAGAGAAGACAGGTATCCTTTATAGTGAATGTGGGAACAGGAGAAGGGGCTAGGAAAAGCTGAAGGTGAGCTGATCAGGAGTTAGCTACAGAAATTAGGACTGTTACAGCTTATTTCCTGATAGCAAATAGCCAGTCAAGTCTTTGCTCCCATCCCAATCAACTTTTTGGTTTCTTTTGTAATATTGTGTACTTGGCAGTGAGCTGGGTATACTTGAAAATAAGTGTTTTATTTTTTAATCTTTAGGACAGTAAATACACATAACCTTCCTAGAGAACATTTTGAGTCCAAAACCTCTTCTTTTTAAATCTATGCATTATTTAAATTAGTGATTAATCTCTTTGGGGAGTTTGTGCTAAGAAACTAATGTGACAAGTAAACAGATGTTTACAAAGATGTTTATTGCAATATTGTTCCAAGTATAGCAAACAAGAAGGGTTGATGAAACCAGTTGATAATTCCCATACAATGAAATGTTATTGCTATGGGTCAGACATGACTCGACGGCACCTAACAACAACAACAACAACAAAAAATAGTCATTGATATTGAAATACTGCCACAATATTATTAAATAGTAAACAGTAATTTTTATTTTTAAAAGTGAATACATTGGGAGCAAAATCTTTACAAAAATATTCACCAAACTGTTATAGTCTCTGGGTGATAGAATATTTGTTTTCTGCAAATGTTTGGTGGTGTCTAAATTTCCTTTTTTTTTCTTGAGTACGTATTATATTTATAGTAATTTTTTATTGTGAAAACTCATTTTAGAAATAGAGTGCAGGTTGAACTTAATGTTATCATGAACAGTGTAAAAAGTCTTTTCACAGAAGGCCTGCCTATTTTGATCATTTCCTTAGCCTTCCACTTGGTACTACCAATATAGACAAGCTTTTTGCTATTGTTTTGCTTATTAATGTATTGAACTTATTTATTTTTAATATCAAAGCTAAATCGTAATTATTTAGGGTATTTTTGCCTAAGTGAATACAGGATCAATTGTTCATTCTGGAAATACAATTTGCCCAAAGTACTTTCCGTGTGTGTGTGTGTGTGTGTGTGTGTGTGTATGTATATGTATATGTGTATGTATGTATATATATGTATGATCCTGAGAAGGGACACAGGGTAGCTTTTGGGAAAAATTAGGAATCTTTTACAGTTCAGGACCTTAATGTTATCACCTCAGCGAATGTGGTTTTCTGTTTTCTGTCCATGAAATATTTCCATTAGTTAGAAAACTTGAACAAGTTTCAAATTTTTCAGAAAATGTGAAAGACATTTTGAAACCATCTCCATGCTAATTCATCTGGCTCCCTGATGCATATTTCAGATGGACATTGTGAGTGACGTACCAAAACCACAGCTGCTACTTGAGGTATGATGGCCGTTAAGCTTTATTCTTTATGATCTGAGTTGATGGAACCCACAATAGTTAGCCAAAGACCCTAGAGCTACTGAAAGACCCCAGCCAGTTCTCCAGTAGATTAGGCAGCATTGTCCCAAGATGCCATTGCGTTAAAACAGAACTCAGCAATTAGAAACTTCTGCAGTTTATACATCTCCAAAGTAACTGATCAGTCATGAACACTTCCCAGCCCACTTTTTCTGAAATTATGGTGTGTGGACATCAAATATTGGAAGCCCAGCTCTTGCAGAAGAGCATTACATGTGTGTGAACAGGTTTTTATTTCTCCTGAAAGAGAAGTCATTGTATGAGGTATATAAAACAGAAGATTGATAATAACTACTGAAAAATAGGTGTTTTATTTGAAGACAGACCAGGAGAAAAGGAGATAAGATAGCTCTATGTGCTTCCTAAAATCTTAGGGCAAAAAAATAGTATGTGGGAAGTTTCAAATATAAATATTTTCAAGTTCAGTAATTAACCAGGAATAATATTGTAGCCTGTCAAACATTACAAGGCATGCATATTTTATATGGCTTTGATAAATTTTCCAGATATTATCTACTTTGCTATAAAAGTCCTAGAAATGTCAACTTCAGTTTGGTTTTTCATGTGAATAACCTCCATATCACCTGGAATTGCTCAGAGCAGTCAAGGAAAAATACCTAGATATCATCAGTATCTCTGAGGTCAACTTCCCAGAAGACACTGAATAGTATATTTTCCTTGTTGAGGTGTTAAACTGTCCCTCAGCATGTGGGACTAACTCCCACTTCTGCCTTATAAGCAGTATCCTGGTGATAGGTACCAAGCAATGCCCCATGAAGATTTTGTTGTTTTATTCTAATGCTGGGGAAGAATGAAGCCAGGCATGCTAAGCAGTGATGAGTTGCTCTACCACTGAGCTACATCCCCAGCCTTCCATGGAGATATTTAACTGAAAATAACTTTAACAAACATGCTCTGCCTTTACAGCTAGATAGGCTTTTTATACTCCTCTGTTAATTTGCAACTTTAAACCCACGACTCATTTTTATCCCTTTTCATTGTAAAAAATGTCACTCCATTGTCCACAAGCTAAGGTGACATGAACAGCCCCTAATGTTTGGACATTCCCTTCTGGTTCTAGAAATGTAACATTGTTAAGAATCAACTGAAGCACAGGTCTCTTAGGTCTTATTAGGTACATAGCCTGCTGTAATTGCATACGCTTGAAGGGTATCTTTTAAAGGCAAATGTCTACTTGGCAAAGTGGCCATTTGACAAAGAAACATGGCAGCCCTCACCTCTGGTCATCCTAGTGGTGGTTGGTAAGAGGAAATATCAGCTCTGAGGGCCAGGCCTGTTGTGGCATCATTCCCAATTTGAGTATGAGAACACCTTGTCTTCTATGTTTAGTGCTAAATTTAAATTTGATTCTGAAGCACAAAACCGTACAGACATGCCTTTTGTGAATTTCTGCCCTAGGAAAATATTTCTAGAAGCAATGCCAGGAAGCAGTATTGCAGATTAGCAGGAATGACCTAATGTCTAGCTTCTGTATCTCTAAAAATTTACCTAATGAGGGAACTCACCTCATTTTCTTTTATAGTAGCTATATATTTAATTCATTTATGGTTTGTGGTTTAAATGGATACTTTTCTCTGGTATCTTTCAATTCTTGCGTCTTGAGAGAGAACTGAGCCTTAACAAAAAATATAGAAACTAGGGATAAATTTTTCTTTTAAATAATAAATACTGGAGGAAAACAAACTCATACTACAACTCCAGGGTTTGTAATGGGAAGTCAGAGTTGCTAATGATCTGTGAAGTTGTACAATTATTTCCAAGGTGCTTTTTTCCATTTTTAGTCCTAGTTGGCATCAAGCTGCACAGTTGGCTAGGCAGAAATATCAGAAACATGAGCTGATTTTATTTTTCCGTCTCCAGCCCAGTGAGATAGCAGCATCTGATAGACACGGGCCCAGCCTATCAGCACAATACATTCTTAGCTTAAGCCATTATATTTTCTACCTCATCAAGTCTCCTAGCTGAGCCAGCAGAAGCTAATCAGGGGTCCTAGACCCCTGAAAAACACTGGAGAGCCTGTGAACACAGGCCACCAGCTTCCAGAGACCCTGTGTCCATAGTAGTTGGTGGAGCTGACTGCCTGAGAGGCTGTGGGAATTAAGTGCAGAAACCTGCAGACTCGTAGACAGCTCCACCCCAGCAAGCTCTCAACTCCTACACTAGCTGGGAACCAGTGATTCAATGGCTTGTAGCAGTGTACACTTTACAGTCCACAACTATGAGGGATAGAAACGGATGTGTGCTTCCTGTTACTAGTTCTCTCTTTCTTCCATTCATCCTTCTTGTTGTTGTTGTTGTTAGTTGCTGTGGAGTTGGCGCCTGACTTGTGGCGACCCTGTGTACAACAGGTGAAACACTATTGTCAGTGCTTCTCTACTATTCATAGGGTTTTCAATGGTGGATTGATTTTAGGGAGTGGGTTGCCAGGTCCTTCTCCCAAGCCTACAATATCTGGTGTTCCCAGGCGGTTTCCCATCCAAGTACTAACCAGGCCCCACCCAGCTTAGTTTCACCACAGTGCTATGGCTGCAGGCTTATTCATCCTTAGGCCTCCTTTTATAAGGAAGGATAAAGACCTAGGAAACACATTGGCCTTCAAAGAACTCAGATCAGGAAGAAGGGATAGGGTAGGATTTACTTCACTTTATGCAGTTGACTTCTATGCTTTTTGTTTTGAAGTGCTAGGGATCAAGCCCAGGACCTCATTCATACATGCTATGCATGGGCTCTACCATTAAGCTACAACCTCTTCCCTGATTTTATATACTATATTTTGTAAATCAGTTAAATATTTTTTAGAATTATGCAGATAGTGCATGACTAAGTCTTTATGCAGATAGTGCATGACTAAGACTATACTCTTTAAGAGTATAGTACGTTGTATGTGTGCCAGGTGGGTGATGGTGGTGGTACTTCTTTGAAAGTCAGCAACATCCTCCTCACAGCTCTTTGTTACTGGGTGCCCCCTCCATTTTCAGCCTAGCCTATAACCTATAACCTTACTAATTTCCTGCACAGAAACTTGCAGAGGTTCTCTTTTGTTTGCAAAATTGAGTAAAGACCCCATAATCTGACATTGAAAGAGTTCCAAAGTGTCATCCTTCTTACTTTTCCAAGTAAATTTCACATGTCCTCTGACAATCATTCAATACTTTGACCCACACCAGACTGGTCATTAATTGCAAAGCACTCTTCCAAACTCTGCCATCTGCCCATCCTGGTCTACTACTCTAACTAGAATATCTGTTTCTCTCCATCTCTTCTATCACTGACCTTTAGAATCCTAGCCAAGGAGATTCCTATTTTATTTTATTTTGACTTTATTTATTTATTTACTTATTATACTTAGAGGTTGAACCTGGGGTCTCTCACATACTTTGCAAGACCTCTACCACTAGGCTGCACACCCCATCCATTTTTTATTTTTTGTTTTGAGATAGAATCTTGCTAAATTACACAGAGGCTGCCTCTGGCCTTGAACTTACAATCCTCCAGCCTCCACCTCCTGAGTTGCTGGGATTACAGGTGTGAGCCACTGTGCTGGACAAGAGTCCTATTTTAAAATAGATTAAAAATAATGCTTCCCTTTTATCTTCAAAATCTTTGCAAACAGTGACAATAATGACAAACAAATGCACATTTCCCCCTTGATAAAGCTAGAAGATGTTTGTCACTCAAAATCACAAAACATAATGAGGAACTGTCAGTGCAATGATAGATAGGAGAATATCCTGAGAGCATTCCTGTAGGCTGAATGAATGAAGGTGAACTATTCCCCCACCATTTGCCTAACAGGTTGAAAGCAAACAATCCAAATAGGATGCATTTGGGAATGTAGGTGCAAGTTACAAATAACTAATACATGGTTCTCCAAAAATAGGTGTCTTCTAACCCATGAACATGAGGTATGTATTTCTATTTATTTATGTCTTCTGTAATTTCATTCAGCAATGTTTTATAGATGTCATTGCACAAGTCTTTGACCTCCTGGTTAAGTAAATTTCTAAGCATACTGTTCTTTTGACAGTATTGTAAATGGAATTGTTTTCAACTTATTCATTGTTAATGTATAGAAATACAACTAATTTTTGTATATTTATTTTGTATCCTGCTACTTTGGTAAGTTCATTTATTAGTTCCAACCATTGTGTGTGTGTGTGTGTTAAATCTTTAGGACTTCTACATATATTATTTGTGGGCCAGAGCGGTAGTATTTGCATGGCACATGTGAGGCCTTGGGTTTGGTTCTCCAGCGCCATAACACACACGCGCGCGCGCACACACACACGCATACACACCATATCATCTGTGAACAAGAGAATTTTACTTCTTCATTCCTAATTTGGGAATCTCATTTCTTTTTCTTGTCTAATTCCTCTTGCTACATCTTTTAAGTGCTGTGTTTAATGGAAATAGTGAAGGCAGATGTTCTTGCCTTGTTCCTGATCTTAGAGAAAAGGTTTTCAGTTTTTTACTACTAAGCATGATGTTTGCTATGGGGTTTCATCTGTGGCTTTTGTTGTTCAGGTAGTTGCCTTCTACTCTTTATTTGTTGAATGTTTTTATCATGAAATGGTGTCGAATTTTGTCAAATGCTTTTTCTGCATCAATTGAGATGACCATGTAGATTTTTTTACTTAATTCTATTAATGTAGGGTATTATGTTGTATTGAATTTCAATGCTGAAGCATTCTTGCATTCCAGAAATAAATCTCATTTGGTCATGGTCCATAATCCTTTTATTATGCTGCTGAACTTGGTTTTCTAGTATTTTGTTAAGGATTTTTACATAAATGTTCATAAGGAATATTGGTCAGTGATTTTCTTTTCCTGTAGCATCTTTGTTTGGCTTTGGTGTCAGAGTCATTTTAGCCTCACAGAATAAGTTAAAACATGGCCCCTTTTCGTTAGTTCTTGGAAGAGTCTGAGGACAGTTGATGTTATATTCCCTTACATATTTGGTAGAAATCACAAGTGAAGCCAAGAAGCCATGAGGTCTAAATCTTTTCTTCAGAGTTTTTATTTTTTCTTTCTGTTTTTTCATTACTGAGTCAATCTCCTTACTTGTTTTAGGTCTATTCAAATTTTCTATTTCTTTATGATTTAGTCTTGGTAGGTTTTGTGTTTCTAAAAACTTGCTCATTTTATCTAGGTTACCCAACTTTCAGCATACCATTCATAATGTTCTCTGATAATTCTTTTTTATTTCTGTAAAAGCATTTTCATTGAAAGTCTTCTTTCTTAGCTGGGAATTGTGGCCCACACATGTATTCTCAGTGACTCAGGAGATTAAGGCAGGAGGATTGCAAGTTCAAGGCCAGAGGCAGCCTGCACAATTTAGCAAGACCTTGTCTCAAAATAAAAAATAATAAAAGAGGGTTAGGATGCAGCTCAGTGGGAGAGAGTTTGCCCAGCATGCCCAAGGCCCTAGGTTCAAACTAAGCACCAAAAAAAAAAAAAAAAGTCATCTCTCTTTTTAGCTTAGTCTATCTACCTAAAGGTTTTTTAGTTTTGTTGCTCTTTTCCAATAACCAGCTTAGTTTCCTTATAGTTTCATTAATTTTCTCTATTTTTTTCTATTCTCTATTTCATTTGCCTCTGCTTGCTCATTATTATTTATTTCTATCTACTAGCTTTAGTTTGTTCTCCTAATTCTGAATTTGTAAAATTAGGTTGTAGACTTGGGATCTTTCTTGTTTTTAAATATAAATATCTATAGCTATAAATTTCCCCCTGAGCACTGCTTTTGCTGCATCCCATACGCTTTGGTATGTTTCTGTTTTTGTTTGCATTCATCTCTAAGTATTTTCCAGTTAAACTTGTAATTTCCTCTTTGATCCATTGGTTGATTAAGAGTGTTGTTTAGTCTTCATAATTGTGTGAGTTTTCCAGTATTAATTCTGTTTTTTATTTCTAACTTCATTAGTCACTGGAGAAGATAGTTTGATATCTGTCTTTTTAAATCTACTGAGACTTGATTTGTGGCCTAACTTATATTCTATCTTGGAACAGTTTGTCCTCATGTGCACTTGAGAAGAAATGTGTATGCTGTTTTAATTTTATTTATTTATTTATTTATTTATTTATTTATTTATTTAGTGGTGGTGCTGTAGTTTAAACCCAAGGCCATGTGCATCTGGGCAAGATCTCTACCACCAAGCTACATCCCAGTCCCTATACCATTCTAAGTGGTGGAGTGTTCTGTATATGTCTATTAGATCTAGTTGGTTGATTATGTTGATTACATCCTTTATTTCCTTAATTATCTTATTGATTTGATTATTCTGTCCATTACTGAGATATGGTATTGAAATTTCAAACTACCATTATAAGACATGCCTGCAGTCCTAGCCCTGCGGCATCCAATCCTGTCAGATCTCAGAAGCTAAGCAGGGTCAGCCCTGGTTAGTACTTGGATGGGAGGCCGCCTGAGGACACCAGGTGCTGTAGGCCTGGGAGAAAGACCTGGCAACCCACTCCCAAAAATCAGTCCACCATTGAAAACCCTATGAACAGCAAAGATTGTTGATGTTAGGTGCCGTCGAGTCGGTATCCGACTCATGACGACCCTCTGTACAACAGGGGAAACACTGTTGTCAGTGCTTCTCTGCTGTCCATAGGGTTTTCAATGGCAGATTGATTTTTGGGAGGGGGTTGCCAGGTCCTTCTCCCAAGCCTACAGCTTCTGGTGTTCCCAGGTGGTCTCCCATCCAGGTACTAACCAGGCCTGACCCTGCTAGGCTTCCAAGATCTGACTGGATCGGATGCTACAGGTCTACGGCTGCAGGCAGCAACATAGTCAATAACTTCTCACCTTTCAATCTTTCCCAGCCCCTGTGATAATTAACTGTTCTCTAATCCATGTTTCCCAAGAACCTTTCACTATTAAAGAATTTAGAAAATTTCACATAGTATGGTGGCTCATACCTGTAATCATAGCGCTCAGGAGGCTGAGGCAAGCTCACCAGTACAAAGCCAGCCTGAGCTACATAGCAAATTCAAAAGCCAACTACATAGTAAGATCCTGTCTCAAAAATAACAATCCCAAACATTTCATTATTTAAATTTATTTAGAGCTGTATAAACTTAAAATGCAGGTTCCCTGAAGAGTAAAGGGCTGTTTTCCTAATTCATCTTACTTCCATGATGCTACTTACGGTGTCACACACTTTCTTCTTGTTGTTGTTGCTGGGTGTTGTCAAGTTGGGTCGAACTAATAGCAACCCTTGCTGCTGTTGTTGTTGTTGTTAGGTGCCATCGAGTTGGTATCCAACTCATAGCGACCCTCATAGAATTTTCACTGATAATAGTGATTCGCCTGTTTTATGTAGGGTCGTTATGAGTCGGATACCAACTCAATGGCACCTAACAACAATTATAAGACTGCCTGCAGCCATGGCACTGTGGCATCTGATCCCTTCAGATCTTGGAAGCTAAGCAGGGTCGGCCCTGGTTAGTACTTGGATGGGAGACCGCCTGGAAACACCAGGTGCTGTAGACTTAGAGAAGGAGCCGGCAACCCACTCCCAAAAAACAATCTGCTGTTGAAAACCCTATCAATAGCAGAGAGGCACCAATAACAGTGTTTCACCTGTTATACACAGGGTCGCTATGAGTCAGACACCAACTGAACAGCACCTAACAACAACAACAATTATAAAACTATTTCTCCTCTCAATTCTGTTAGTTTTCGCTGCATGTATATCAATACTCTATTATTAACTACAGAAATGTTTGTAATTGTTGTATCTTCTTTCTTCATTAAACTTTTATAACATATAATGTTCTTTATCTTTTATAAAGTTTTGTGATTTAAAGTATATTTTATCTAATATTAGTATAGCTCTCCGTGCTCTATTTTGGTTATTGTTTTCATGAAATGTCTTTTTCTATCCTTTCACTTTCAATCTATTTGTGTCTTTGGGTTTAAAGGGAGTCTTTTGCAGACAGAATGTAGGTGGGTCATATTTGTTGTTGTTCTTGTGATATTGGGGGGCTGAACCCAGGGCCTTGTGCATATTTTTCAAGGCATTGCTACTGAGCTGTACCCATAGCTCCTTTTGTCTTTTATCTTGAAACAGAGTGTTGCTAAATTATGTAGGCTGCTTCTGGCCTTGAATCTGAGATCCTCTTCCTCTGCCTCTTGAATCCCTGGAATTATAGGTGTGTACCACCTCCACATGGCTTGTTTGATTTTTAATCTATGTCGCTAGTCTTTGTCTTTTGATTGAGAAGTTTAATCTATTTACATTTAAAGTGATTGCCAGTAAGGAGTCACTTCTACCACATTGGTATTTGTTTTCCATATACCTCATAGCCTTTTTTGTCGTTCATTTCCTATACTGCCTTATTTTTTCTTTCTTTTTTTTCTTTTTCTTTTCTTTTTTGCAGCAAAAATGTTTACATTCTATCTGCTTTTCCCTTTGTATGTATTCTCTAGCTATTTTCTTTGTGTTTACTGTAGGGATTACATTTAACATTTTATAGTTAGAACATTCTAATTTGTCCTCATACAAGTTTAACTTCAATAACATAAAAAACTATTCCTGTATAGTTCCATCTCCAGATGTCACAAACTATATCTTTATATGGGCTGGGGTTTAGCTCAATTGGTAGTGTGCTGCTCTGCACTCTCTGAGGACGTGGGTTCAATTGCCAGTACCACAAAAATGGAAGAAGGATGTAGTAATCTACTCTTGAAGCAATCCTGAAACAATCTGTCATTAAAACCCTATGAGGAGCTGGGCACGGTGGTGCACAACTGTAATCCCAGTGGTTTGCGAGGTGGAGGCAGGAGGATCACAAGTTCGAGACCAGAGGCAGTCTGCATAATTTAGTGAGACTCTGTCTCAAAAAAGTTAAAAAAGTGGGCTGGGGTGCAGCTCAGTGGTCCAGCACTTGCAAAGCATGCAAGTGTGCGAGGCCCTGGGTTCAACCCCCAGTACCACAAAAAACAAAAAAAAAACCCTAAGAGGATCTGTATGAGTCAGACCCATTTCAGTGGCACCTAACAACAACATATCTTTATACATTGTGTGTCAAAACATAGATATTAAATCTTACTTTGTGTGTCAAGACATAAGACTATTAGGTCTTTTTAATGAGCCAGGCACAATGGTGCATGCCTGTGGTTCCAGTGACTCCAGAGATTGACAGGAGGATCACAAGTTTGAGACGCAAGGCAGCTATGTAACTTAGACCCTGTCTCAAAAGAGGGGCTGGAGGTGCAGCTCAGTGGTAGAGTGCTTGCAAAGAACATGTGAGGCCCTAGGTTCAACTCCTCAGTACTAGGGGTAAAAAAGGATTTTGAATGCATTAATGTTTTAAATTGTATAGAAACCAAAATGTGGATTTACAAACCAAAGCTACAGCAACCCTAGATTTTAAACTGATAATTGTTTTGAAAAATATATTTGTGTCTCAAATCATGCTGAATATGAAAAGAAAAGGTACAAATTGTTGCCACAGTACTAGCTTTTATAATTGCTTGTGTGTTTGCCTTTATTGACTTTCAGTTACTATCTGGTATCCTTTGATTTCTCTTTGCAGAATTCCTTTAAGTATTTCTTGCAGAGCAAGTCAAGTGTTAACTACTTCAGCGTTTGTTTATCTGGGAATGTCTTTTTCTTTTTTCTTCCTTTTCTTTTCTTTCTTTTTTTTTTTTTTTTCTTGATGGTACTTGGGAGTTGAGCCCAGGATCTTGCTGGGGCTAAAAGTAGGATAAAGGCAGGATTTGTTAGAGACCACATCCCAGAACCAATGCTGAAGGAGGAGGCTCTGAGATGACAGTGATGACAGGGACAGGAAGGGCACAAAGCAGCACACACCCGGTTTAAACAGCAACGAGTGGGAGAAAAGTGGTGTGAGAGGGACAATAGATACTGCGGTTGTGATAAGTGTCCTGAATGAAAAACAGCAAGTACTCTGAAAAGAGCAGGGGCCGTGGGTGCCAGGGCTAGTGTACAGTCCCAGGTCACAGGAGGCCATGTCAGGAATGGCATTTAATTGGAGGTATAAAGAATAAATGGGAGTTTGTTAGATTGCCCTTGACTAACTCCAAACTGACACTGAATAGCCATAGCTGCCTCCCAAGTGGAGGAGGAAGGGTACTGTGGCCTGGTGCCAAGGCTCACTCTGGGGACAGTGGAACTGGGCCTTCACACCCCACACTTCCACGCCACTTGCCTCCTGAAGTGCTGAGGGAGGGCCGGGGGCCCAAGTGTGCACAACCCCAAATGCACAGGGGCAGCTGCAGGACAGATGAACTACTATTTAGGCGGAAATCTTTCTCCTGGGATGACACCCTAGCACACAGAATGGCAGTTCTTACTCTCTTACTGTCTTAATCCTCTCCACAACCTTATGAAGTAGGTTTTTAAAAAACAACTCTAGAGAGCAATTTTCCTTTCCTTCCTTCTGAGTCAACACAGCCTCAAGCCTTTGCTTTACCTGCATTCTGTGGCTTCTCAAAGGCTTTTTGTTAAAATGTGGGGCACCTGGAAGCTGGCTTCTGGCCAAACTGCCTTTTAATTTATCAAAGCCTCTCAGCTCTCAGACATTCAGGCTTATTGTTTAATTTACTGTGGGAGAAGCTAAGAGTTCTAGTGTGTGACTAGGAAATACTGAGCCATACTTGATGGAGTCCAACCCCGCTGAACCCTCCAGCCCAGTGCCGGGTTGGCTGCAGGCAGTACTCAAGACAGTCAGATGGCCCCTCCCAGGTCTCTGGGTCAGGCCACATTGAAAGCCATCCCAAAATATCTTTGGCAAGTTTCCACATATGACCCCAAAATATATATGTTTCCTGTACAGGTAACATCAAAAGGGTTCCACCCCATCCAGCACGTTACTGACAAGCCATCTGAAGGAGGCAGGAAATACAGTTAAGCCTTTGCTTTGCTTTTTAATATTTATCTTCATGTTTATTTCGCCATATTATGTTTTCAGAGCACAGTATGCTGATCTGACTCCTGCCCTCAGGGGATACCAGCAGCAACAAGTCACCTTACAGAAGCTCTGGGGGCTGCAGATATTGGTGGCAGAAAGATGGAACCAGAGGACAGATAACACAGTGTGACTGGTGGATGGGCTGGTCTTTGAGACCACCTAAGGCACACTTTGGACCCAGAAGGAGCTGGGAGAGGAGCTGCCAGAAAGAGCACTGCAGAGATGGCTGGAGCCCAAGCCACTGCAAATGGGCATTAGGAGTCTACAGGACCTTGCTTTGCTCTGCATGAGCATCCTGAGATGCCTCTGCTATCACCTCACTGTCTCCATGGATTTGCCAGCTCAATCTTCCTGAAGGTCACGGGGGAGAAGCCACAGGTGGAAGATGTCCGATTAGCCAGAAGGGTTAAGGAGAAATGCATTCATTGATGTGCCCCGTATTTGCTCTTCAAGCAAGTTCTTTCACACTGGTCTCCTGATTTCTATATTACCAATGAGAACTTGGAGGACAGAGACCTTTTTTACTTGCCTAAGCTCACACAGGAGCTAGGATTTAGCTCAGTTGGTAGAGCGCTGCGCTGCAGTCTGAGGTCCCGAGTTCAATTCCCAGCACTGCAAAAATGGGAGAAGGACCTGGCAATCCACTCCCAAGGCAATCCTGAAATGGTCAGCCATTGAAAACCCTATGAGGGTCGCTATGAGTTGGATACTGACTCTATGGCACCTAACAGCAACAAGAAGCTCACACAGGGCTGGGATTTAGCTCAGTTGGTAGAGCACCACTCTGAAGTCTCAGAGGTCCCAGATTTGATTTCCAGCACCGCAAAAATGGAAGAAGTACGTGGCAATCCACTCCTGAGGCAATCCTGAAATAATCAGCCATTGAAAACCCTATGAGGGTCGCTATGAGTCGGACCTGACTCCATGGCACCTGACAACAAGTTCACACACCTACTAAGCAACAAAGCCAAGATCTAAACTCAGTTTGACTTTTTACATGCCAGGGAGAAATAATTCATTCCTTGGAATCCAGTAAGCAGTGGATATTTGACCACACAACCCAACATGGCAGGAGACCACCACTTTTCCTTAAAACTCTTATTGTCAACATGCTGACTTCCTCTAACCTGTTGGCCAGAAGCCTCAGCAGCTGTATGAGGGGTCTCCCTCCCTCAGATGTACACCAAGTGTCCCAGGGAAATTTGCTATTCTTTAGTCAAATGTTTGCATTCTAAACTGTGAGCTGGGGCTACAGGCACTCAGATCACACTGTTACCATCCACAGAAAATCAACATAACCGTCTCTGGCCATAAAAGGTCTCTGTAAATGATTAGGTTTGCAGTGGGGGTGGTCAGTTGAAGGTCCTTATTTAAACCTTCAACTTTAACTTGACAATTAGTCAGTCTTCACCCATATCCCCCAGACATGTATCAGGCCACTGGGTCTAGGTCTAACATAGGTGCTGGGGAGAAAAAACTGTCCCAGGGCCATTTGCAGCACCCTTCACAGTTAGGTAGCTGAATGGGGCCCAGGCAGGCTCAGAGGACTTGCCAGGAGTCCTGGGAATATTGCAGAAACATGGACAGCAAACCAAGCACTAGAGAACAAATTCCTAGGGCAGGGGCTTGGGAGACACCAGGAATTGAAAGGAGGAAAGGCAGCTTCTGGGTGCTTAGTTGAATTTGGACAGAGAGACCCAAAGAGAAAAGAGGACTAGAGATTGGCAGGCTTGGTCAACTGATTGATTGTCCTTGTGTAATCTTGGGAATTCTGAAAAACGGAAACACCAAGCCAGTCCATACCTCTTGCCCTGAATTTCTTCCTGGGATGGCAGAGCCATGCAGAGAAGCATGTGGCCTGTCTTGTTGAAGAGAAAGATGCTTGTTCTTTGATACTCTGAAAGCCTCACTCTAGCAACAGAGAAGCAGAAGCCCTGCCCAAAAGATACTCATCCCTCCCTCCCTGCCTTTTGTCCCAGGACACATCTAGAATTCACACAATGGCAGGCACCTGTCTGCCCCTTGCTTTGTGCATGGAGGACTGACAGTCAAGTCAGTATCTGACTCATAGCGACTCTACGTACAACAGGCGAAACACTATTGTCAGTGCTTTTCTGCTGTTCATAGGGTTCTGAATGGCGGAATGATTTTTGGGAGTGGGTTGCCAGGTCCTTCTCCCAAGCCTACAACACCTGGTGTTCCCAGGCGGTCTCCCATCCAAGTACTAATCAGGGCCGACCCTGCTTAGCTTCCGCGATCTGATGGGATCCGATGCCACAGGGCTACGGCTACAGGCTACACAGCATACTTAAAATGACCCTCAAGGTCTTATACAGCCTGGTGTTCTTGATACCACATACACCCTTCCTCTATACCTCTATATGCCTGAAATACACTTCCCCTTTTTGCTCTGTTGTTGTTGTTGTTAGGTGCCGTCGAGTCGGTATCCGACTCATAGCGACCCTCTGTACAACAGAGAAAACACTATTGTCAGTGCTTCTCTGCTGTGCATAGGGTTTTCAATGGCAGAATGATTTTTGGGAGGGGCTTGCTAGGTCCTTCTCCCAAGCCTACAGCTTCTGGTGTTCCCAGGCGGTTTCACATCCAGGTACTAACCAGGCCCGACCCTGCTTAGCTTCAGAGATCTGACGGGATCGGATGCCACAGGGCTACAGCTGCAGGCTTTTTGCTCTAAACATCACAAAATATGTTCATAAATTCTTTGGTATGCTTCCCTTTAAGAATGATACTTAAGCCGTGCATAATGGCTCATACCTGTAATCAGCAACTTGGGGAGGCAGAGGCAGGAGGATCACAGGTTCAAGCCCAGAGGCAGTCTGTGTAACTTAACAAGACCCTGTGTCATTTAAAAAATAATGGGTAGGGGTGCAGTTCAGTGGCAGAGCGTTTGCAAAGCATGTGTGCAACCCCAGTAATGCAAAAAAAAAAAAAAAAAGCTTAATCCTCCTCTTGACTTAGTGGGTGAATCCTAAGGACAAGAATAAAGAGGAAGTGGTGGTGTAGGATCTCAGAGGCTATTTCATAAAAGGCATCATAGCTTCCCCTCATTTGGCTTTCTGGTATGGCTCATACTAGGGGAAACCAGCGACCACATTGTGGACATTCAGGCAGCTCTGTGGAGAGGTCTCCAAGGTGAGAAACCACCTGCCAACAACCACAGGAGTGAACCACGCTGGAGGCAGATCCTCCAGCTCCTGTCACACCTTCACACATCTGCAGCCCTAGCCACCTGTTTGACTAACGCTTCACCAGAGACCCTAAGCCAGAACCACCCAGCTAAACTACTCCCAGAACAGCCCCTCATTCCTGACCCTCAGCAACTGTGCAAGATAATAAGTCTGTTGTTTTAAGCTTCTAATAATAGAATACAATAATAGATAGAATGCAGCTTCCTCATTCCCCTTACATTTGTGTTTAGCCTCACCTGTGCAGAGCTGCCTTCCTCACCTGCTCCATTTAAACTGGAATTGCAGCAGCAACCTCAGTCTCCTTCTGTGATGTATTACTCTCTTTGGCCTTCTAATACTCTGCATAAGTTACATATTTTATCGTTTTCTCTTCACTTACATACCGTAAGTTAGAGCTAACTTACAGTGTTGGGGCTAAGGATTCTGTCTTGTTTACTGGTCATGGGAAGCACTCGCTTGTTGAGTGGGTAAATGAATGCACGCCTCCACTTCATCGCTCTGTATTCACAGACTGAATCTGAGCCTCCTCCAGACTTTAAATCTTGTTCTGATGCTGTTTTCTAAGGATTCAGTCTGGGCTTATCTTTTTTCACTGCCACACAAGCCGGGGAAGACCATGTGGCTTACGACAGTGCCAAGGTCATCCAATCTCTTTCCTAAGGCTCTATCTGCTTCAAAGCCAAGCACCCTGAAGCCGTATTCAGATGTCTTTCATATTTGACTGATGATCAGTTTCCAAGGAGTTAAATTTAGTCAAACAGGTTCCAAAAGACACAAACAGCCCAAGCAGCAGATATCCCAAGGGGAGACTAACCTGGTTGTCCTTGGTGCCAGGACATTCAAGTCTGTCATGGGTGGCAAGCCAGCAGTCATGTGGCACCAGAGGGGCAGCTGTGTCAACAGGCCCCTCTCAGGTCCACACGGGATGTGGCCAGAGATTAACTTTCAAATAAGGGAGAAGGAAGAACGAGTAGAGAAAGGAAATGGAAACTCTTTTGTGCAATGAAGAGTTCTTGTTGGCTAGCCTGGGTCAGAGGGGACAAATCTTATGTGAGGGCCTGAGTTCTTAGAAAGCCTGGTGCCTACACATGTGCTGTCGCCACTGTTGGTTATCTGCTCGTTAGCTTGGGTATGCCTTGGTGCCCTTCCAGAAGGTGCTGTATCTTGATACTTTGACCAGGGTATCTCCACCACAGACGCAGATGACTGCAATGCCCTTGGGATAGATACAGCATCTGTATTGCCGTAATGATCTACACAGATTCCCTCACCTGGCATCACAAGACCACGTAATAAAACTGTTTCCTGAGTCCACAGCATTGTGTGTCCTCTGGGTGAGAGGTGAACTCAAGGAGGAATACTGAGCAGTCGGTACATCTGGCTCAGGCCCTTGCTCTGCATCAACCAGTTGTGGAGGTCACTTTACCTTTACTTTACCTCCATGGGCTGGTTCCTCAACTAAAAAATGACTTGTGTTTTAGATCTTGTTCCAGTCTGGCTCCAACCTTCTCTGAACTGCTGGATACACACAGTAAAGAACACACCACCATGATGCACACGTGTAATCCCTTGCAACTGGGGAGGCTGAGGCAGGAGGACTGTGAGTACAAGGCCAGAGGAAGACTGTAGAATAGTGAGACCCTGTCTCAAAATTAAAAAAAGGAAAAGAAAGTAAAATTTAAAAGGGTGGAAGTGCAGCTCAGTGGTAGAGCACTTGCCTCACATGCATAAGGCCCTGGGTTCAACCCCAGAGTACTGCAAGAAACAAAACAAACACGGGCTGCAGGTAAAGCGCAGAAGCTGCACAGCCAGGGGTGTTGTCCATCAGTGTTACCCGTTATGCTAATATTCGGTGGTTGTTATTTAGCTATGGCAGGGACTCAGCAGTCAGGACACCCTGGCTGTGAGAAAGCTCACATTTGACTCCCCAGGCAAGCACCCCACAACTTTCTAATGGCTGGAACTTGTCCAGGGTACCTCCCTGGTAAGCCCCAATCTCACCCATCCCACTCTTCTAGTCCCAAAGCCCACATAACCCCCTTCCCTCTTGGCCTCCCTCCTACCCCTACTTTCCCAGCCCCTTCTTAGCTCTGGTAACTCATACTTTACCCTCAGTGAGGACTGTGAATAACTCACTGTGTCAGGAAGGTAATAAAAATAGTTAACCCAATGGATGGGATTTCAAGAAGGTAGACAGGAAGCTAGGGAGGAAAGTCATGGGCAGGGAATTCCCCAGGGCTCAGGGTGCTGAGGGCACTTGACTCACCTTTCACAGAGCCTTGACTTCTGGTGTGGAAACTAGCACAGTTGGATACGCATCAAGTGTCATGGGGTAGGTTGCAAATAGCATGGGGATTAGCAAATCTATCCTGAAACTCCCATTCAAGGGCAGGGAAAATTACCATTTTAACTTTGGCAGCTCATTAGGGTTGGAGCACCAGGAAAAGGACTCGGTGCAAAGGAGGGCTGTGTGTATATGCATGAATGTGAATGCAGAGGGACATAGGTGACCTGGCACAAGGCATGCTGAGGGTCCACGTCAGTCTCAAAGTTAGGACCTCAGGCCTGAATGGCTCGGGTACAAAGATCCCTGGCTCAAATTCTAACGGGCTGTGGTGTCTTCATATCTTATCATAGGGAGCTCTTGAGGTAGGAAAGTAAGACAGGAAAACTAAGGCAATGTGAGAATGGATCTGGCTTAAATCTCACTGGCTGAGAATCAAGAATTTCAACACAAGTGCCAAGAAAACCGGTGAAAAGACTGCCTACAGAGAGACATTATTTTGAGAGCTATTTCAAATTTAAATATTAAAATAGCAATAAACCATGCTTAGGGTCAAAATGCATGTGACCTTTGAGTTTAACCTTACTTTCTCTATAGTCCTGTGCTTCTCTGAGAATCTTGCAAACAAGATTATGGACCATGTTTACAACATAATAGCACTCTTTTCTTATCTGTAATCCTATACAATAAACCTCCTAGATCATCTTATAGTCTCATTTTACTAAAGAGAAGTTCTTTAGATAGAACATATACCAAACATTTCTACTTAATCTTTTAAATCTTCTAAACAATGGAACTTCTTCCTTTGACCTATTTTGGCCTGTTTTTGTCTTACTGGCATTTCCATGGTGGGGGGCAGGTCTGGGATCCAGTGTTATTTTGGCACTGTAGGAGGGATCCAGGCAGCAAACCTTGGTCCTTGGTCACGTTTATAAATGAATTTACAAATGGACTCAGAAGGGAACTTAAAAGATGGTTTAATTTGAATTGAAAAGAAGAGAGTGAGAGCCAGGGCAGATAAGTTTAGGATGAGCAGTTTGGGGACCTAGGCCAAGTGGAGAGGAGGAGGTGGGGGAGTTAGGTCAGTGTGAGGAGAAGAGAGATGGATAGGGGGGTGGGGGTGGAGAGAGAGGGGAGGGGGATTGAGAGAGAGAGAAAGAGAGAGTGTGTATGGGGGGGGGATGCTTTCTGACTTAGAGAACAGAAAGTGGCATGTCCAACAGGGAAGCTCCATGAACAGCGGCATTCATGTCTCTGAGTTGGAGGTCAGGAAGCAAACAGGTCCAGCAGTGAGTCTGCAGGCATCTCTGAACATCTGTACAGAACCACAGACATCTGCAAACTTGTGTAGGTTGCTCAGAACATTGCTATAAACTGGGTGGGTGACTGGACACTGCAAACTGTGGACATTGTGGATTTCTGTGGACATCTGGATTTTGCTGAGAACTGTGGATATTGAGGACTTCTGGACACTCCATTGAGGGGAGAGCTTTCGGGTTTAAGTCCCTATCTCATTGAGGGCACAGATATTCCTCCCCTCTCTGACCTTGTCTTCAGGTGTAGCAGGTCTCTCCCACCCCTCAGCCTGGGTTGGCTTTAAAACAGGTCTTTCTCTTTATTGCAGGAGGGGGTCCTGCTTTGAGTGAGAGTCCCCTTCCCTAGTCTGGACATGGAGGCACCTGTGGCCTTCATATGGAAGCAGAGTTCTGGTTACAGATTAGACTATTTGTAAAGGTGCAGGAGCTAGGGTTTAGCTCAATTGATAGAGCACCTGCTCTGCACTCTCTGAGGATCCAGGTTCAATCCCCAGCACTACAAAACTGGGAGAAGAATGTGGCAGTCCACTCCTGACAACAATCCTGTGAGTCTGACCAGACTCCAGGGCACCTAACAACAACAAAAGATGCTACAGGCTATAGAGCAGGTTATCTGAAAAAGGATATTAGCTCCTGGTAACCATGCTATTTGCAAGTGTATTACCTATCAAAGGAAGAACTGACTACCAGATCAAGGTCTTTGTCTTAGAGGAAGCTTACATTGAGATTCATGTTTCAGATGGCTGGGAAGTAGATGGCTGAAGAGGCATATTTACTCCCTTTCTTCCCATTAGTACCTTCTATCATCTTGACCTATTTCAGTCTATGCTTTTGTCTTAGGGGCACTTCCCTCTCATCTCTAAACTTAAACAATTTACCTTGTAAAACTGCCTTACAATTTCAGTTATAAAAAGGAAAATTCTTTAAGATAGATAGGTAAACCAGCTAATTTTTTTTGTACTTTTGTGACCAAATAATACATATATAGCTATTGTTCAGACATTTAAATGAGATTCTCTTTCTTGAGATGCTGTTGGGACATGTACTATAATTCTTAAGCATCTCTCTCTGAATGTCTATGCTTAAATCTAAAGTGTGAATGGTCTCTTATTTCTAAGTAATAAATTCATTAACTTTGTTTCCCTATGAATCCTCCTGAAATTCTTTCCTGGATGGAGCCAAGCACCTCACCTGAGTGGAAGGCCCGAAGTAGGGGCCGGGGGAATTCCTCAAGCTACAGGTAGCAGATTTGGGTTGTGTCGCCCCACAGCCCCTGACATTCTCAGCACGGGTCTTGCTCTGGTGACCCCACAGTCACTGGTCACATGGTCACTGGGTGTACCTGCACCAGACCAAGCGTTGGCTGAGCTGCGACCACCCCAGGCGGGGGGCCGACACTTTTCTTTCCCTCTCCCCATCTCACAGATCGCTGGTGGCCCTCTGGAACTGCTCCCCATGTCTGAAGAGGCCAGGTTCCCTTGCCAGCCGCCCGTTTCTGGGCCCATGCAGCGCGCAGTCCACAGGCACCCGTGTGGTCACGGGCGCGGAAAGAGCCGCGTTCTTCAGGCCGGGGCCCCCAACGCCGCTCCGGACTGTCCGCTTTCCCAGGGGGCGCGCCTCGGCCCGCGAAGGGAAGCAGCCGGTGGCGGCCAGCTCCCTTGGGTCTGCCCAGCCCGGCCCGGCTCTGCCGAGCCCTGCCAGCCCTCCGCGCCCCGCCTTCTCTCTACACGGAGGCGGCCCGCCCTCCACGCCCGAGCGCGCAGGGGCTGTGCAGGGCGGCGGGCGCCGCCGAGGCCTCGCGCAGAGGCGGGCGCCGCACCCAGCCCAGTGCCCACAGCCGCGCGGCCGGCGGAGCGCACGCGGGACGCAGCCTCAGGTAAGCGGTCGCGGGCCCACGGCACCTGGCCTCCCAGGCGGCTCCAGCTTGGCCGCTGGGAGCTGCAGCAGCTCAGAGACGCGCGGGACTTGTCGCTAAACCAGCGCCCCAGGGAGCTGAGCGCCCAGCCGCAAGCCCAGTCTGACGCTTGCGCTCGGACCCGCCTAAACTCAGAAAACTATTTCCCACAAATGACGTTTGCCTTTCTTTGCCTTGCTCCCCAAACTCATCAGAGCTTTGGACGTGAAAAGATGCCGTTGATTTGGAAATCCTCTTTGGAAAACGGATAGGAGTGTTAGGGAGGCGAATTTGGCTTTGGGAAAATTAAGTCTAGGGTGATATTTGGAAAAGGCTTAATTTTCTATTACTATGGATATCTGTGTGTGTCCATTTGTGAGTGCCTTTAGGGGGTCAGGGAGGCACCCAGGGTGCCCAGGCACTGCTTTATTCAGGGATTTCCACGTGCCAGGTGTTTTTTCCATTAGTCCTGGAAAAAGAAGCTACAAATCCACTTTGTTTTTTTGGGTTTTTTTTTCTATTTATTTTGTTGTTGTTTGGTAATTTGCCTTAATACAATTTAAGCCTTGAAAAGTTGAAGATATCAGGAATATAAGGAGCTCCTGATAGAGCTTTGTAGCCGCGAATCACCCTTTTCTCCCAAAACCAACAAGAGGTGATGTAATTCAGAAAAAAAAAGTTTTTAAATTAGTGCAGTGCTTTCTTTAACTTTTTCTCTGAGCCGAACAGCATCTTCATAAAATATAGTTTTTCCAAGTATGAGATGAAAACTAATTTCTCTCCATTTCCTTTTTTCTCCATTTCCTTCTATCATACTTTTTTTTTCTGGGAAAGTACTTCCTAGTATATAATCAGCTGTTTGCTTTCTTTACCTAAACTGACCTTCCATCCACATGATTTTAATTTGTCAAGATGGTCTTGGCCTTAGAGCCTGTCTTGAACTCCTTCATGTGACCATGGATGTGACACAAGTTTTAAAAAGTTTTCTTTCTTTAGGCAAATGAAAATGTTCTTCATGGCTTTGGGTTGTGGTTAGGAGTGCCCTACATAAGGGCCATTGCTCCCATTTATTGGAGTAAGATAAGATAACTGGATGATAGAGTCAGCTGTACTAACAACTACTTGGTAAAGTTTGCCTATGATATTCTTGAAATAGAGGGCTTGAGTGACTTTGTGGAAGATTCTTTCCCAGTTGGTTCTGTTTATATTCTTTCCAAGTCAAGTTCTATGGGCCTGCGGTGCTCTATAGCATGATTTTACTGGATATTTGTATTTCACTGAGTCTAAACCTCTCTGCAGTGGTACCACTGTGGTGTCCCATCCTGTCAGATTTCAGAAGCTAAGGAGGGTCAGCCTGGTTAGTACTTGGGTGGCAGATCGCCTGGGAATACCAGGTGCTGCAGGATTGGGAGATAGACCTGGCAACCCATTACCAAAAATCAATCCACCATTGAAAACGCCATGAATAGCAGAGAAGCACTGACAGTAGTGTTTCATCTGTTGTACGTAGGGTCACTATGAGTCGGACAGCGACTTGACAGCACCTCACAACAACAAACCTCTCTGTGGAAATTGGTGGTACTGTGCAGGAGGGTGAGCAACAGCCACCTGCCTGACAGTACTGTTTACCCTAGAGATGGAGCTCCACTGCACCTGCTCTGCCAGATTCTCCTGGGTCATCCCAGGGATCAGCAACTGGGTCACCAGTGAGGAGGGAGGGGGCACAGGCAGCATCTTGAGAACCCAAGAACCACATTTGGACAGAATTAACTTAAAAGTCCACAAACCTACCATCTTTCTGAATTGCCTTTCCCTTCTCTTGAGACTGCTGCACTTGGGTCCAGCAGAATAAAGCGTGAAATGGAAAGTTGCTGAAGTCTAAAACAAGGAGTGGAAAGTTAGTTATTGAACAAAAATTTACTAATGTGGAAATGTTTTCCGAAGAGCCACAATGAAATACGGGGCATCGTAAATCAGAAATAATCCTTGTGGTTCTTCCCTCATTCACCATTGTTTTTTTGCCTGGGGAAGTGAGTTTGTAAGACTCAGAACAGGAAAAACCACACCCAGTTATTTTACTTTATTTTTTAAAGGATTCTTTTATCTCAGATGCATGGTAATTGAATTTCCTCTTTTTTGAATATCTTCATAAAATTACACATTCAGGAGTTTCTAAATGCTGGTTCTTCTGACTCATAAACCAAGTCATTGTTCTACAGTGTATTGGTTGCATAAAATTCTACCTCCTATGATTTTATCCTCATGTGATTTCTGAAATGACCAGCAAAAAAACATGGTAAGGAGCACCTGGGCCCCCTTTAATTTGGAATTTTTAATGCTTGCAGAGCCCTGGAACCTTCAAAGAGCAGGAAACATATCTCTCCACTTGGGGAAGAAAGGGACCTTTTATGGCCATGTCTTCCAGAGCAACTGCTGAGCCAGATGCAGACCAGCAGGACAGGCGCATCAGCAAGCTCATTTTCTTCCTCTTTGTCTTCGGTGCCATCTTGTTGTGCGTGGGAGTCCTGCTCTCCATCTTTGGGTACCAGGGGTGCCAATATAAAGCTCTCCCAGAGTGCAGCATGCTGCTGAGGGTCGCTGGGCCTTCGTGTGCTGTTGTGGGGGTTGGAATTGTGATCCTGGCCCACTCCCGAGCCCGCCTTCAGCTCCTGGAGGGGCAGCGGCAAGGCAGTCACCAGGCAGACCCCAGCCAAGACTTCATGTGTGGGGAGAGCCGCCAGTTTGCCCAGTGCCTCATCTTTGGATTTCTCTTCTTGACGAGCGGCATGCTCATCAGCATCCTGGGCATTTGGGTCCCAGGGTGTGGCTCAGACTGGGCACAGGAACCCTTTAATGAGACGGACACTGCGGATGCAGAGCCCCAGGTCTGTGGGTTCCTTTCTCTGCAGATCATGGGCCCCTTGATTGTGCTCATAGGATTGTGTTTCTTCGTGGTCGCCCATGTTAAGAAGAGAAACAACTTGAGTGTGAGCCAGGCTACCCCTGAAGTGGAAGAGGGGCACAGCCCGGGGGTGGAGCCCGTCCAGGTCACTGTCGGTGAGTAGCTGTTGCCTCGAGGCTTCACTGGGTGTCCCCCAGGTCTGGTCTGATTCTCTCTCTCCCTTCCCCTGTCTCACATGTGTTCACACAGTGTACACAGCCATGCAACGCCTACACAGTGCCACAGCTGCGCGGAGCCCTGCAGGAATCCTTGTACACATCATTTCTCCCTAGCAACTCTGTAATTTAGCAGAAGCCTTGGGGCATTCACTTTTGACCTTGACTGAGGTCATAAAGCTAAAAGGAAAATGAGAAGAACCATGCAGGCAACCTTGGAGCCTTCTGTCACCTTAGGACCCCACCAAGTGACTCTCACTTCCCCGGTCATTGGTCATTTGAGTACTGAAACCCTGCAGCGCTTTCACCGTGGGGCAGTTGCAGGGGTTCTCCTCTCTGGCTGTCACAGGCAGGCCGTCCTCAACAAGTTCTCAACCTTTCCTGCCTCAGTTTATGTATTGCTAACATGAGCATTGCATCCTAAAATTCTTTCCGACCTGCCCCCGGTCCCTCCATCCTGCGGTGTTGTGAGGAGGGTTCTGCGCTGTTTCCTGCATTGTTCCTCACTTTCTGTAACTTCATCCTTGGCTGCAGGGTGGGGGCGAGGTTTAGAAGCAGGGACATAGGCTGAGAGGAAATGCAACAGCACTTCTTTCTGCCTTGGAAGGCCCAGATGTTCCGTTTGGGTTCCCTGGCTTCTGCAGAAGTAGGTTACCATTTTCCAGAGTTACTTCTCAAGAACACCACGCTTTGGCCTCAACTTCATACAACCAAGGAAAAACCCCATTGCTGCTCTTTGGCAAATCTCTTTTTCTTTCAGTCTCCTGCTTTTAAAAGGCTGAGGCTCTGAAGCCACACACAGCCTTGGCATTTGAAGGGCTAGGTAATGTGAACTCCAGAGATGGGCACCATGGTGCATGTCTGTAATCCCAGCAGCTCAGGAAGCTGAGGCAGGAGGATTGTGAGTTAGAGGCCAGAGGCAGCCTGTGCAATTTACTGAGACCTCATCTTAAAATAAAAAATGAAAACGAGGCTGGAGGTGTAGCTCAGTGCTAGAGCCTTTGCCTTGCATGCATGAGGCCCTGGCTTCAACCTTTGGTACCGGAGGTGGGGGAGGAAGAGGACTCCAGGACAGGAATCATGGAGGGTACAGAGAAAGGATGGAACAAGTGAGAAGCTTCTTGTGTTTGAGGCTGTCTTCTAGACCTTGCAGCATTCGCTGACTGCAGACTGAAGCAAATAAACCCACCGGGCTGCTGGCCCTGTGTGGCCACTGCCTTGGAGAGGAAGAACAAAGGGGATTTGTAGACATTCCTGTGTTGAGCCAGAGTAGATGTTCCCTGTTTACTTACTTGTGCATTTATGTATTTATGGTGACAACACAGATACTAATTAAGAATAGCTAACACCCCTATATGGGAGAAGGGCCTGGCAATCCACTCCCAAAGCAATCCCGAAACAGTCAGCCAATGAAAACCCTATAAGGGTCGCTATGAGTCGGATACCGACTCGACGGCACCTAACAACAACAACACCCCTATAAGTGATGCCGGTGCTAAATACCCCTTTAGGTGTCTTAACGTAGGCTTTTACAGGGCCCACTGTGTAAAATTCAATCACACCTACAGCAGCCCAGCCAGGCAGATTTAGAGATGAAGCAACAGGCACAGGGGTGTCGATACCCTGCCCACAGTCACAAATGAGTGAGTGGCAGAGCAGCATCCAGACCTAGGCGGGTGGGCTACATGCAGTGGAGGCCTGGCCCAGCACCTGTCCCAGGGCATCTGGGCTGCGTTTCATCCACCATCAAGTGTTCTTAGGAGTTATTACATAAGAAACGGGCTCCTGCCCCAGTGTGACAGATGTTCCCAGCCCCTCTGGGGCTCGTAGTGGAGTACAGGTGAATGCATTCATCGGGTGCTGACACTCTCCCTCTTGGGAGCATTTGGGGTTTGCTAGCAAGGGGTGTTCCCTGGCCCAGCCTCCCACCTGGTGGCTGGAATGGGTAGAGGCAGGGAGCAGAGCAACAGGTGCAGCTCCTGGGTGTGCATCTTGTCCTGAATTTGCATAATTTAAAATCCACTTTTCACTTTGCCCTCATGCCCCATGAAACCTGTGAAACCTGGCATCTTTACTTGTTTCTCTTCTGGGTGGTTGTAGGAGAGGCTTTTCGGATTTAGAGCCTCTTCCTGTTGGGGGCATGCTCAGTGCGAGCTCCTGGACGGCAAGCAGCCTTGTAAGTCAGCCGCGCCTCCCTCAGAGGTGTGTGCTGTCACCTCACAGGGGACATCAAGTTCTGATGGTCACACTGAAAGGGAAACCCAGGGAAAGGCCTCTCGTCAGGGAGAACAGGCTGCAAGCTGTGGGCCGCCAGCTGACTGGGCCAAGGGGCCTTGGAAATAACAGAACTGCTCTGAGCTAGTCCTTGTTTGTTTTGACAGGTGATGGGCTGCCCTGGAGGCTTGCTTCCCAGGCCTTTATGCTCCAGTGGGTAATTAAGTGAGCACGGACCCCAGGTCCTTTGACCCACCAAGACAGAAAAATTCAATGAAAAGTCCCAAGAGAGCCCTGGCGCTTTATCCTGTTAGGGTTAGGGATTCACAGAGATGGAGTTAATGCCTTTTCAGAAAGGCTGCGTCACCTCCTGGCAAATGATGAAAGCCAGGGTATGCGCTCCCAGGTGGAAGTGTTTCTTCACAGGGCACATAAATGCCCTTGGCTGGTGAGAGGGACGAAACACTTTTGCCGAGGGTTAGAGCCCAGGTTTGCTCCATGCCTGACACTTTTAATACCAGGACAAGTGGTTTTATCCAGTCCTCCTATGTATCCTCAGAGGCAGGTAGAGCTGTGGCAGCAGAGGGCCAGGGAGTTCAGAAAGTTTGCTCAGGGCCATGCTGGGTTGGTCACAGCAAATGGCTTTTAAAAAAATCCTGCACCTGTCACCAGTGCAAACCAGACTCCTCCCTACAAGGAAGTGAAGTTCTGTCTGCTCCACTTTTCCTGCACCATCTCTTGGTGTTGCTAACTTATCAGCCTTCCTCGGACATCTGATAATGGTGCTGCCACCTGTCTAGAATGTTCCAGACTGTGGTGCAGTACACTGGAATCCCAGTTGGGATTGGAATACAAGTCAGAGGTCTCACCTTGTCCCTAGTTTCTCCTCAAAACACAGGGATGTCCTCTAGCACAACAGCAGCAGAAGAAATACAAAAACCAAAGCTTCTTTGAGTTTGAGTCTCCTCCGTACAGCTTGGGTGAAACTTAGGTTGGATACGAGGAATGGGCAGAACATAGCTCATGTATTTCGGGGCTGAAACTACACTTAAGGAACTCTGCACTTTATCCAACAGCTGCCTTTTCTTTTTTAATACTGGGTTGGGTGGCCTCACACATGCTTTGCAAGTGCTGTACCACTAAGCTGCACCCCTAGCGCATATTTTGTTTTTTATCTTGTGACAGGGTCTCGCTAAGTTACACAGGCTGCTTCTGGCCTCAAACTTGTGATCCTCCTACCTCTGCCTCCCAAGTCACTGGGTTTACAGGCTTCAGCCACCTATCCCAACTAATAGCTGATTTTGATGAATGAAAACTATCAGTTGAAAACAAGAAAATCTTTTTCAGCAGTAGACATCCCAAGGAAGGTGGTGGAGCTTGTTTGCACATGCTGCACATGAATCCTTGAGCGCAGACTTTCTAGGAAAGAGAGGCCACATCTATACTGCAGAGTGAGCACTCTGGACTCTGAAACATAGGCCCGCTTAAAAGAAAAAAAGATCATGGTAAAATATGTAACCTAAGGGGCTGGGATTTAGCTCAATTGGTAGAGTGCTGAGCTGCAGTCTCTGAGGTCCTGAGTTCAATTCCCAGCACTGCAAAAATGGGAGAAGGACCTGGCAATCCACTCCCAAGGCAATCCTGTAACAGTCAGCCATTGAAAACCCTGTGAGGGTTGCTATGAGTCAGATACCGACTCAACTGCACCTAACAACAACAACAAAAACATGTAACCTAAAATTTACCATTTTTTAAGTTTGTTTTTGTTTTGTTTTCATGAGACAGGGTCTCCGTGTATAGTTCAGGATGGGCTCAAACTCTCTGACCTCGTGCCTCAGCCTCCTGAGTGCTGGGGTTACTGATATGCACCACCACACCTGGCTTAACAGTTTTTAAATGCACAATTCAGTGACATTGAGTACATTCGCAATATTGTTCTAGCACCATCACTATCAATTTCTAGAACTTTTTCATCATCCCAAACAGAAATTCTGTGTCCATTAGACAGTAATTCCCACTGCCTTCCCCTCCCTAACCCCTAATAAACTAATATATAAACTTAATAGATGTATTTTTTCATTCTAAAGAGAGAAGCAGTGTCGTGACCTTGTATTGTGTATAAATGGGCCAAATAAAGAATTACTTTATTTTTATCTGCTAATTTGCTTCCGTTTTTTACTCCTTTGTCTTCAACCAGATATTATTTGTGTTTCCCCAGGGGACTCGATGATAATATTCCCACCCCCTCCACCACCGTACTTTCCTGAGTCTTCAGCTTCTGTGGGAATGCAGAGTCCTGGGCCCGACGACTTGCTTCCGTCTGAAAGCCCACCTTCATATAACAGTCTTTTCAACCATGGGTAAGACTTCGTATTTGAACTTCAAAGTGTGTGTGGGACCTTTCCAGGCTTGGGCCTGAGGCCAGGCCAATCTAGCTTTAAGGCTGGGGCAGAGGAGTAAACGTTAGAGGGCTGAGCACCTCATGCTATGTCAGAATTTGTGCCTTGACATTAACGATACCTTTCAGGACACTCTGGGCAGCTCCTAAATTTAAACTGGTAGAAGGGGTTAAGCCAGGTTAGAATGAAGCTCTCTCAAGGCGTCTTTATGTGCCCCTTGGATCGTGAACAGGCTTGGGGACCCCAACTGCTACAGAAGTGTTTCATTATTCTGATGGAGGCACTTGGAGGACTGGCTGAAACCAGCCTGGCCTGACCTGGCCCAGCTGGGACCCTCCCTCCGTGTTCAGCTATTTCTGGGCCTCAGAGCTTCTCAGAGTGGCTGAAGAGAGGTAGGGGGTCCACATTCCACTCCAAACAGAAGCCAGTGCGGCTGTCACCATGGGACAGGCTTGAGGCAGGACCAGTGTGACAGGGACAGGAAGGGAGGCTGGCATGGAGGCAGAGGAGGGGAGGAGGAGTGGAAATGGAGGCAGCTACCTGTCAGGTTGGCCTGGAGAAGATGGCAGGCTGTGGGGCACTGTGAACTTGGACCTTTGAGGGAGACTGGATGGGTTAGGTCTCGGAAGAGGGAGGAGGTGCTAGAGATGGAGCTGTGAAGAGGTTTCCAAAACCAGAGGGCAAAGTGTCAAAGACCCCTGGCAGACAGACACTCCATGGGAGGGGAAGGTGTCCAGACAGTCGCTTTGAGAAGCACCAGGCAGGGGTGGCTTGTGCAGCCCCTAGACATGCGACTCAGAGATAGGAGAGGGCTCTGGTGGGGCCTTTCGTCCCCTCAGGGAAAGCCAGGGAGTAGAGGGGAGGAAGGTCTGCTGGAAAATGTCCCAAGGTAGTGTGGGAGGGTAGCAGGACTCTTGAGCTCTGCTTCCCAGACAGAATGGGCACCATTTTGAGAGTAGGGAAGCAAGGCCTTGCAGACCTGGTGGCCATGGCTAGGTTGGGGTCTGCTTTGCCTTGATGGTCATGTTCAAGGCTCACCTCATACCTCCTCCACTTGAGGCCACAGACTGGGGAGTCAAGGCACCCAGCCACCATGGCCCAGAGGGGCAGGCAGGGTATGTGGGCTCTGAAGAGGGGACTGGTGGATACTTGCCCTTCCTCAGGTCCTGGAAGGAGTGAACTTGAATGGAGATCCTTTTTTCCCACAAAAGCAGAGGACAGGTTATCTGATGAGAGAAGGAAAGAAGTGGCCGCAAGGATGGAGGAGGTTTGTGAGCTTGACACCGGCAGGCAGTGAGCGGGGAGCCAGGGAGGTGAGCAAGGTGTCTCCCGTGTGGTGAAGGAGCAGGTTAGGTCTGGACATTTGGAGAGTTCTAAATGAATTTTGTAATTTTTTCCCTCCAATGATAAACTTCTTGAAATTCAAAAATCACTGTGCAGTGGCTTAAAATAAGCCAGTGCTGCTTCTGCTGCTCTGGTTTAGGTGCCCCAGGGTCTGGCTATCCTTGCATTATTTCCTGTGATTCTCACAACCACTCTGGGAGGAAGGCACTGTTGCCATCCCATTTTACATTTGAGGAAACTGAGGTTAGAAGATTAAATCATGTGCCCAAAATCACCCATCTGCAAAGCAGCAGTTGTTATTGTTAGGTACCATCAAGTTGGTTCAAAGCATCAGTTATTGTTAGGTGCAGTCAAGTTGGGTCCAAATCATAGTGACCCTATGTACAACAATGAAATACTCCCCAACTCTGTGCCATGCCCAGAACTATGTCAGCACTTCTCTGCTATTCATAGAGTTTTTGATGGCTGATTGTTTTGGAATTGGCTGGGGAGTGGGCTGCCAGGTCCTACACCCGTTTTTGTGGTGCTGGGGATCGAACCCAGGGCCTCAGAGAGTGCAGAGCAGCACTCTACCAACTGAGCCAAACCCCATCCCATGGAGAGCAACAGAGTAGAATTCAAATGCAGGTCTGCCTGCTTTAGTGCCACTCCAGTTAAGAGTATGCCTCCCTGTCTCCTGTCAAGTTTTTGGCTTCATGTTTTAATTTTCTATTTGCATTTGTCCACCTTATAATAGTTGTCCCGGAAGGTCAAATAGTAGAGGACAGTGACTCTGTGTGTGCGCACACCCATGTGCTCTCTTTGGGTGGCATCTGTACTTTTGTGCTTGGTACCTTTGCAGTGATAAGGGGATTGACATTAGGAGCAAAGCCATCTTAATGTTACAGTTATCTCTGAGAAAAGTAAGGGGTAAGGCGTCAAAACAGATCTATAAAAAGTAGAAAGTGGGAGAAATTACTCCTTAGACCTTTGCAGGTGCTCCTAAGTGCATGTTGTTAAACATCGGAAAGGAACCTATTACTTAAGGGGTGTGACTGTTTCTGTCTTCTTCTTGCTTTATGATCTTGATCTCTCCTCTTCTTTCCAGCAGGACTCCAACTCCTGAGAACCAGGGTGCAGCCTCAGAGAGGGTGCAGTCTCTCATATACGCCATTTCTGGGACTACTTCACCCTCTGAGATCTTACACACTCCACATCTCTCATCAGACTTGCCCCCTAGGTATGAAGAAAAAGAAAACACCACAGCCACATCCCTGTCTCCGTCTTGTGAACCTTCCCCACCATGAACTATGGACTCCAGTGCACTTTTATATGTAATGGATTGTTATTTTATTTAATATTTTATAATAAAAAATGACAGTATTGGCTGCGTGTCCATTTTTGTTGTACAGCATCGATAGGAGAAATCACCTTCCAGGTTAGATTCCAGCCGTTGGTGCTTCTGACCAGGGGAGAGGCATAGGGCCCTCTGGCCAGACACTTGACACCAATCTCCCATTTAGACCTACAACTCTGGGAGGTAGGTGGGGTTGTTTTTATTGGTGGATAAAGAAACAAAGACTCGAGAGGCTAAATGACTTCCTCAAGGTCACCTGACTTCTACATGGTGAGGTTGGGTTTTGAACTCACCTAGCTGGTTTCTGAAGGCCAGGCTCCTATTCCTGCCCAGTGCTGTCAAAGGCCAGCCAGAGGTAGTGGTTAATGTTAAGCTTGCTCCTTTCCTCTCTGGCCCTCTCCTTTCTTCTCTTTCCATCCCTTCTTCTTTGTTTAGGGGGCTTGTACATAGGGGTAGTGCAAGTACATTGATAACACAGTCTCTCTGTAAACTTGGGGTACTTTGGCACTCAGATTCCTCAGAGTCCAGGAGGGATTTGCACTTCTGTTTAGTAATGCACTGGTACAAAATGGGCTGAGCCATCAACTTTTATTCTTAGGGGGCTACTGTTAAGCAAAAGCTTTTAAACAGTTGGGTATGCTTAATTCTAGATATAGTCCTTATGATTAATCACTAATTTGTTTTTCTACCTAGGAGAAACTGTCTTTCAGAACATGAAATCTATAGTAATTTAGGATGTTTGGAGTAACAAAATTGGATACAGAAAAATGCCAACTTTCTATATCCTTTCTACAATCCCCCACCCCCAAGGTCAGTATTATGTAGCACTCAAGTGCCTCAGGGGCTGGGGTTATCTCTCTTGGTAGGGCGCAGCTCTGCACTCTCTGAGGACTGATTTGGATCCCCAGCACTGCCAAAACAGGAGAAGGATATGGCAATCCACTCCCGAAGCAATCCAGAAAAACAGCCATTGAAAACCATGTGAGGGTTGCAATGAGTCACCTTGACTCAATGATACTTAACAACAAGAAGTGCCTAAAAGCAAAACTCAAGGGCATTAATGCTGCAGCAGTTTAGGTGAAGTAATGAGTGGTAGCATGTAAATTGCCACCACGATAAATCAGGGTGGCTGCCCCTACTAGGAGTCCTAATCTGTTTTTAAATTGGACATTTATTGGATTGAATTGCTCTTAAAATTCTGCTTTTTTTCCTCCTGAAGGTTAATTATTCACCTTTTAAAATGAGAACAAAGGGTAGATTATCGCCACTTCCTTCTGCCGCTATTTGTTTAAAATGACCAAGCTGAAACTTCTAGGTAGGATTACTTTTAAACATTTATGAGTTTTCATAGATAATCAAGAGCCTTTTTAATGACTCAAATTGGGATTTATAACCAAGTATTTTACTTTAACATGCTAGTAAACTTAAGCCAGCAGCTAGAAATGTGCAGGAGTAAGTTTGACCTGGTTAGGGAGGTCTGCTTTGCCTTCCTCAGCCCTTGGCGGTTTTCAGTGAAGTGGGGAATAAAGCCAGAGTCTATAAACCTGCCAGCAATGAAAGGGCCCGCAGCAGAGCTGGGTGGATCATATGTTGTTAGGTGCATCGTCACAGGAAAATGCATCTTTGACCACCAAGGTTCTGGCAGTGGACGGCACCCTCTGAAAACCCACTCCTAGCATCCTGATGTAATTCAGATGTGTTAATTTTCATTTTTTATTGAGGTGAAATTTACATAACAAAATTAACCACTTCATTCTTTTTGTTATTTTTTTCTGAGGTGCTGGGGCTTAAACCCAGGGCCTTGTACACGTGAGGCCTCTGAACTACACCCCCAGTCCCAAATTAGCTGTCATCCACTGAACAGTTCAGTGGCATATAGTAGATTCACAATGTGGTACAAACCACCACCTCTGTCTAATTCCCTAAAGCGAAACACCATGCTCATTAAGCAGTCAGTTCCCATTCGCCTCCTCCACACCCCCACCCCTAGACCCTAGCAACTCCAATCTGCTTTCTGTCCTCATGGATTTCCCAAATTTGGATATTTCTTATAAATGGGAACATATATAACCTTTTATGTCTTTCTTTTGTTTAGCATGTTTTCAAGAGTTATCCATGTATAGCACATATCAATACTTTATTCATTTTTATGACTAAGCAGTAATTCATGATATAAATAGACCACAACTGATGGACATTTGGGTTATGTCTGGTTTTTGGCTATTAGGCAGCATAGCATTTATGCACAAGTATTTTTTGGAGTCCCTGGTTTTAATACTTTGGAGTATATACCTAGAAATGGAATTGCTGGATTATATGTCAACTTTATATTTAAGGTTTTGAGGGTTTTCCACAGTGATGCACTGTTTTACATTCCTACCAGCAATGTATCAGTTCCAATTTTTCCATATCCTTACCAACACTTATTTTCCATTTAAAAAAATAAATTACAGCTCTCCTAGTTGATATGAAGTAGTGGTATTTCATTGTGGTTTCAATTTGCATTTTCCTAATTACTAATGACATGTGGTGGGGCTGGGATTTAGCTCAGTTGGTAGAGCACTGTGCTGCAGTCTCTGAGGCCCCAAGTTCAATTCCCAGCACCGCAAAAATGGGAGAAGGGCCTGGCAATCCACTCCCAAGACAATCCCAAAGCACTTAGCCATTGAAAACTCTATGAGGGTCGCTATGAGTCGGATACCGACTTGACGGGCACCTAACAACAACAACAATGACATGTGTGTTGCTCATTTTTGAACACCAAACATTATCAGGGCATACAAAATCTCACATATTGTTATGGTTTATCCTTCCAAATCTGAGCAGGCGTTGGCTCCCCAAAATCATATGTAAATGGTATTAAGAAGGTAGAAACTTAATCTGCCTTATAGTATTTAGAGATAGGGCATTTGGGAAGGGATTAGGATTAATAAGGCCATTAGGGTAGAGCCTCATGTTTGAATCCTTATGGCTTTATAAGAAGGACACAGACCAGACACAGAGAGATGTAGGGATATGGCCTAGAAAGGAAGGGAAAGGGCATGGCTCTGAGTCTGAATGTCTCAAGGTTTATCTGGCCTACTCGAGGCCTAACCTCACATCACCCTGTTTGGCCCCTCAGGATGGCTGGTTAGCTGGAGAGGGATAAGATTCCTCAAGGAAGGAACAACCTAAGACAGGCACAGTTGCAGAAGGGCCATCAGGAGAGCTAACAGCTCACCAAACTTAAGACCATGAGGGCAAGGCAAAGCAGCCAAAATAGTCCCTAATGGCTTACTGTAAGCACACCTGGCTTGAACCTTGAGACTGAGCCCACAAGGTCTAGCCTATGTGGCAAGATGGCCCCTGCAACCAATGCAGCTTGTGAGGCATGCACCTCCCAGTCGGGCGGGATGTTCAAACGGGCAGCACTGCCACAGACAGATACTAAACACAATTCTCTCGGGACCCTCGGGTGGGGGTGCGGACTCCTGCGGCCCTCAGGATGCCGGCAGAGATGAGAGAAAGGAAAAGCCTTGGGTGCTTTTGCCTTCTAGGGACAAACACCCGTGTTGTGGTCTCAGTGGTCATGAGGAGAGAGTTCTTGCTTTGTTGGTGATCAGACAAAGAGCAGGTTCTTTCCTTGTTGATGATCACGGCAGGAGAGCGTTGTTTCCTTGCCCATGGTCTGGGTGAGGAAAAGGACCGAGCTGCCTCAGTGCAGCTCCTTATATAGCTCGCCCACGGAATGGTCTGAGTCAATCAGCTTTGAGTCCAATTGTCCAATCAGGTTCAGGGGATTTGTGAAGAGTTTTGTACAAACGTCCAACCAAGTTACTTTCATTTTCCCTAGATTTAGCCATTTTCCCAGTTTTGGGGTTTTTGCCAATTTCCTCCCAATTTCTCCCTACAGCAGCTAGAGCGTGTCCCCCCTCAAATTTCTAACCACATCATATTACCTAATGTCACCTAATTGGCTAACCCAAGACATCATTGGGACATCACAAACTCCGATTGGTTGTCCCAAGAGGCTTATAAGAGCAGTGCACAGGCACAGAGCTCAAGTTGGAGAGCAGGAACAGAGCTTGCTGTTTGGATTACAATGAAGTCAAGTTCTGAGTTAACATCCATCCAGCTCCCGGAGTAGTGTTTCTTCGTAATACTCAAGCGAGACAGACTAGCTGAACGTGGTGTTTCAATTCTTGGCCAGAATTGAGCCCCACAGAGAGAGATTCACATGTACTCCTGCCATGGGGGATCCAGCCAAGGCAAGGGTGGCCTTGCCAGGGCCTGTACCATACTGTTTGAGCTTTCAGCATTCAAAACTATGAGCTAAATAAAACTTTTTTCCTTTTAAGTTAGCTTACCTCAAGTATTTGGTTATAGTAATTGTGTTAGCTTTTGCATCACAGTGACAAAATATCTGCAGAACAACTTAAGAGAGGAAAGATTTATTTTTGGCTCATGGTTTCAGAGGATTGGTCCATAGTGGTGGTGTGACAGTACAGCAGGCCTGTGTGGCAGGGCTCCTCACATGACAGCAGCAGGAAGCAGACACACACACACACACACACACACACACACACACACACACACGAACTGGTGTGGGGAGTGGGGTATCTTAAAGGTCTGCCCCTGTGACCTACTCAGCCAGCTACATTCTACCTCTGGAAGTTCCACAGCCTCTCGAAACAGCACCACTGCCTGGTGACCTAGCATTTAAACATGAGTCTTAGAGGCCATTTTATATTCAAACCACAACAATGATGGAAAGCTAATACATATGTCTTACTCCACACTTTCCTCTTCTGGTATGGGTAGGTTTGATATCCCTACTTTACATAAAATAGTACTGAGGTCTTAACATTCAGGTGGGCTGACCCACTCATGGTCGGAAGCACCACCATGCTGCCTCTGGACACTGGGAAGTCCTTTTTGTGGGTTCTTTGTCCTCCCCTGGGATCAGTTAAGTGGACTAACACAACCAATCAACTCTTCTGAAACTAGTGCAATTTTTGACTAGCAAAGTCCCTTTCTCCTACATGTCTGTCAGTTTGTCATGCTGTGGGGGCTTGCCTGTTGCTGTGATGCTGGGAACTATGCCACTGGTATTTCAGACAACAGCAGGGCCACCCATGGTGGACAAGTTTCAGCTGAGCTTCCAGACTAAGACTGACTAGGGAGAAAGACTCAGTAGCACACTCTCAAAATAAATTAGCCATTGAAAACCCTGTGAATAGCAGAGAAGCAATGTCAAATATAGTGCCAAAAAATGAGCCCTACAGGCTGGAAGGCATTCAAAATTGGGGAAGAGTTTTGCCTCCTCAAAGTAGAGTTGACCTTAATGATGGGAATGGAGTAAAGCCCCTGGGATCTCCTTTTGCTGATGTGGCATGACTCAAAATAAGAACATAGTGGCTACAACATTGGGCTCCAACATAGATTGTGCATGGCATAGTGTTGGGTAGTGTTTTGTTCTGTTGTACATAGGGTTGCTATGAGTCAGACTTGACTTGGTGGTGCTTAACAACAACAAAACACAAGATCCCTTTGGTATCAGCATCTGAGTGAAGGAGGAATAGGGCTCCTATTCAAAAGATGAGATTCAAGGGGCAAGACAAGTACATATTCATCCAACTTCTACCTGAGCCTTTAGAGTGTGTGTGTGAAGGGAGTGGTTGGGAAGAGTTGTGGTGGCTTCCTGACTTCCAGATGTGGGTGTGACTGTTGGCCTACTGGGTGGGTTGTGTAGAGGGCTGAGGCCAAGAGGGCCTTTTTCTTCTGAGGGGGGCATCACTCCAGGGTGGGTCTCGGGTAAGGAGTGGAAGGGAGACAGGAAGTAGACCTCAGAATGTGGTAGGTCAGCAGAAGAGAGAAGTGGTGGATTGCTGGGCCTGCAAGCAGCTGCCCTTGGGGTGCACACAGCGCTCAGGTGGACCTCTGTCAGGTGGACGCAGCCCCCTACAGTGTCTGAAACTTGCATGAGGACAAGAACCACCTAGGATAATTGCTGAAAATTTCCTAGGCCAAGGAATCCAAATTTCAAGTAATGTCTGACATCTTGGAGTCTGGGAAACGCTGCCTGTGGGTTCTACATGGAGCAACTGCACACCTTGCAGCCCTCATGCCTTCTAAGCCTTCTAGAGAGTCCTGTTTTCCTGTTCCAGTTGATGCTAAGTGGCCTTGTGCAGAAGGCAGTGGGTTCAGAGCTGGTCCCCAGTGTTGATGGCGGGCTTCCCACTGTCAGGTCACTAGCTTGGGCGCTAGCAGGCAGTATGGAGGAAGTTGTTGTTGTTGTTATGTGCCGTCGAGTCAATATCTGACTCATAGTCTGACTCATAGTAACCCTCTGTACAACAAGGGAAACACTATTGTCAGTGCTTCTCTGTTGTTCATAGGGTTTTCAATGGCAGATTGATTTTTGGGAGGGGGTTGCCAGGTCCTTCTCCCAAGCCTACAGTTTCTGGTGTTCCCAGGCGGTCACCCATCCAGGTACTAACCAGGCCCAACCCTGCTTAGCTTCCAAGATCTGGCGGGATCAGATGTCACAGAGCTATGGCTGCAGGAAAGCGGGGCTGAAAACGGCTCCTGCTGTTCCGCCATGATGAAGAGCCACATGGATCTCTGAGGACACAGGAAGGGCATTTTCAAATGGATCCCACATCCTACCCAAGCACTCAAGCCACTTACAAAACAAAGACCTGAGGCTCACATCACATTAGGCACCCAGAACTGGGTACCTAGTAAGGAAAAATTACTATCTTTAATAAACCTTATCTGTACTGTGTCCTATAACTTCTATATTGGGTATAAATTCTTTTATGTGCCGAAAACTATGACCAAGGTTTTCCTGCCAGTTTCACGACATGCACTCCAGGCCACCTGCACTCCAGCATTTCCCAGTAACACTACCGCCTCTGTATCCCAGCTGCCCAGCAGCTCTGAGGGTGACTCATGAGAGACCTCAAAGGGAGTGGGGAATCAAAACCAGAATCCTGTCACCTGCCTGCTCCTCTCCCACATGGGTGGTCCTCCTCTTGCCAGACTGGGAGATCTTGAACTCATTTATCAAGCAAGGCGTGGTCTTATCTTTGCTTCTTTGTCCCGGAAGAGGCCAAGACTAATCCAAGTGCGAGCGCAGATATTTGTCAAGGCAGCCAGAAAAGGAGGGAAATTTTCCTTGGATAGAAACGGAAACTGCTCGCGATAGTGTCAGTGGCTAGCAGCATGGAAACCGCCCCAGCCAGGCCTCTTTCCTGCCTGCGCCTCCCAGTCCCTGATGAATCGGGTGGGTGAGCCTCCAGTGGGCTGGGCTC
>VMDO01015891.1:0-49645 GCA_007922755.1 Pedetes capensis
GCTCATGAAATTGCATCATTTACATTTAGATTATCCTCTCCCTCTTTATCCCTCTACATTTTTTCTCCTCCCCATCCCACCTTCCACAATCTTCACTTCCCTTTGCTAGTTCCCTCCCCCCTTCTTTCTATTCTTTATATTATCCCTTCTTCACTAAGTTTATATATCAACTTATGTATAGGATTTTTTTCTTCCTTTAAGTAAGATTCAGATCCCACATATGAGTGAGAACATATGGTATTTCTCTTTTTGAGCTTGTGTTTGTTCACTGAAGATGATATTCTCCAACTCCATTCATTTTTACTGCAAATGACATCATTTCATTTTTTATTGCTGAGTAATATTCCATTGTGTCTATTGAATATACCATGGGCTGCCAAAAGAACCAACAAATCTGTCCTAGAAGAAGTGCAACCAGAGTGCTCATTGGAAGCAAGAATGGCCAAACTGCGTCTTACATATTGCGGACATGTAGTCAGGAGAGATCAGTCCGTAGAGAAGGACATCATGTTTGGGAGAGTGGCAGTCAACGCAAAAGAGGAAAACCCTCCACCAGATGGATTGACACAGTGTCTACAACAATGGGCTTAAACATAAATAAGATCATTTGCCTGGCACAGAATCGGGAAGTGTTTCGATCTGCTGTACATAGGGTCGCTATGAGTCAGACTCTACTCAACAGCACCTAACAACAACAACAATATGTACCATAATTTTTTAATCCATTCTTCTGTTGATTGGCATCTTAGATGGTTCCATATCCTTGCTATTGTGAAGAGTGCTGCACTGAACATGGAGATGCAGGTGTCTCTGTGGTATGATGATTTGTCTCCCTTTGGGTATATTGCCAGTAGTGGTATAGCTGGTATGGCAGTTCTATTTTTAGTTTTCTGAGCTATCTCCATATTGATTTCCAAAGTGGTTGAACCAGTTTACAGTCCCACCAACAGTGTAACAGGGTTCCCTTTTCTCCATATCCTTACCAGCATTTGTTATTACTTATTTTGTTGATCTTGGCTATTCTTACTGGAGTAAGGTGGAATCTCAAGTTGTTTTGATTTGCATTTCCCTAGTGGATATGGATATTGAGCATTTTTTCATGTGCTTCTTAGCCTTATGAACTTCTTCATTTGAGAACTGTCTGTTCATTTCCTTTTCCCACTTATGAATTGGGTTATTTGTTGTCTTGGGATTTGTTTTCTTGAGTTCTTCGTAAATTCTAGAAATTAGTCCTCTGTCAGATGTGTAGGATGCAAAGATTTTCTCCCATTTAGCGGGTTATTCCTTAACTCTCTTGATTATTTCTTTTGCTATACAGAAGCTTTTTAGTTTCATGTAATCCCATTTGTCAATTCTTGGTGTGATTTCTTGAGCAACTGGAGTCTTATTAAGGAAACGCTTTCCTAGGCCTATGTGTTGGAGTGTGTTTCCTATCTTTCCTTTTAGTACTTTTCTGGTTTTATGTTGAGGTCTTTTATCCATTTTATTTGACTCTCATGCAAATTGAGAGGTACTGTTTTCATTTTTCTGCAGAAGAATATCCAAGTTTCCCAGGGCCATTTGTTGAAAGGCTATCTTTTCTCCATTTTGCATCCTTACCCCCTTTATCAAAGATCAGGTGGCTGTAGTTTTGTGGATGTATCTCTGGGTCTTCAATTCTGTTCCATTGGTCTTCAGGCCTATTTTTGTACCAGTACCAAGTTTTTTTGTTTTGTTTTGTTTTGTTTTGTTTGCTACTATAGCCCTGTAGTATAATTTAAAGTCAGGAGTTGCAATCTCACCTGCATTGGTTTTGCAGCTTAAGATTGTTTTGAGTATACGTGGTCTTTTGTGTTTCTATATGAATCTTTGGATTATTTTTTCTATTTCTGCAAAGTCTGCATTGAGATTTTAATGGGAATTGCATTAAATTTATAAATTGCTTTTGGTAGTATGGCCATTTTTACAATATTGATTCTTCCAACCCATGAGCTGGGGAGTTTCTTCCACCTTCTAGTATCCCCTATAATTTCTTTCTTTAATATTTTGGAGTTTCCCTTGTAGAGATTTTCAGGGGCTTTGGTTAGATTGATTTCTAAGTATTTAAGTTTTTGCTGGGCTATTGTGAAAGAGATTATTGCCTTAATTTCCTTCTCTTTCTGCTCACAATTGATGTAAAGGAAGACTACCAATTTTTGTGTATTAATTTTGTATCCTGCTACTTTGTTAAAGGAATTAATTAGGTCTAAGAGTTTTCTAGAGAAGTTTTTGGGGTCCTTTAGGTAAAGGATCATGTCATCCATGAATAAGTATAACTTGATCTCTTCCTTGCCTCTCTGTATCCCTTTGATTTATTTCTCTTGTCTGTTTGCTCTGGCTAGGACTTCAATCACAATATTGAACAAGATAGGAGAGAGTGGACATCCTTACATTATTCCTGATCTTAGAGGAGATGGATTCTATTTTTCTCCATTTAATATGATATTGGCTGTAGGCCTGTCATAAATGGCCTTTATCATGTTGAGGAATTTGCCTATTATGCCTATCTTCTCCAGGGTTTTTATCATGAAAAGGTATTGCACTTTGTCAAAGGCCTTCTCAACATCAATTGAGATGATCATGTGATTTCTGTTTGCAAATCTCTTGATATGTTGAATTACATTGATTGATTTTACTATGTTGAACCAGCCTTGCATCTGTGGAATGAAGCCGTCTTGATCATCATGTATGATCTTTTTTACGTGTTGCTGATTTAGTTTGCTAGCATTTTGTTGAGAATTTTTGCATTTATGTTCATCAGGAAAATTGGCCTGTAGTTCTTTCTTAGAAGTGTCCTTGCTTGGTTTTGGTATCAAGGTGATGGTGGTTTTGTAGAATGAGTTTGGGAGTATTCCTTCCTTTTCTACTTTTTGAATAGTTTGAGGAGAATAGATATAAATTCTTCTTTGAAGGTTTGATATAATTCTGTTGTGAACCTGTCAGGAGCTGGGCTCTTCTTTGTTGGGAGGCTTTTTATTACCCTCTCTATTTAGGTGTATGTAATATGTTTGCTTAGATTGCTTATGTCCTCCAGGCTTAGTTTTGGTAAATTGTATATGATAATAAATTTATCCATTTCTTCTATATTTTCATTTTTGGGGGAGTACAATTTCTCAAAGTATTCCTTGCTGTTTTTCTGGATTTCATTGGTGTTGGTGATTATGATTCCTTTCTCATCTCTAATTTTTCCTATTTTGGCCTTTTCTTTCTTTCTTTTGGTGAGACTGGCTAAGGGGGTATCTACTTTATTAATCTTTTCAAAGAACTAGCTCTTAGTCTCATTAATTCTTTTAATTATCTTTTTAGATTTTAACTGGGATATTTTTACCTTGATCTTGATAATTTCTATCTGAGTGCTCCTTTAGGATTTGTTTATTATTGGTTTTCTAATGCCTTGAGATGTGTCATTAAGTTATTTACTTGGGCCTTCCCTAACTTATTGATGATGGCACTCATGGTTGTGAAGTTCCTTCTTACAACTGCCTTTGCTGTATCCCATAAATTTTGGTAGGATGTATTCTCATCCTCATTTGATTGCAGGAATTTTTTAACTTCTGCTTTGATTTCTTTGATAACCCATTGATCATTGAGCAATGTATTATTTAGTCCCCATGAATTTGTAAGATTTCTGAAATTTTTCTGGTTTTTGAGTTCTAATTTTATTCCATTGTGATCTGATAATGAACAAGGGATGGTTTCTACTGTTTTGTATTTGTTGAGGCCATTTTGTGTATTAAAATGTGGTCTATCTTAGAAAAAGGTACATGTAGTGCTGAGATGAATATGTATTCCTCATCAGAAGGATGGAATATTCTGAAGACATCTGTAAAGTCCATTTGGTCTATGGTGCAATTTAAGTTCATCATTTCTCTGTTGATTTTTTGTTTGGATAACCTGCCTCCTGGTGAAAATGGGGTATTGAAATCTCCCACAATTATTGTGTCTGGTCCAGTGTGTTCCTTTATCTCCAATAAAGTTTGTTTTATGAAGCTAGTTGCCCCTGAACTTGAAGAGTATATATTAAGCAATGTTATGGGTTCCTGGCTGATTGTTTCTTTCAGTAATATGTGATGTCCTTCTTTGTCTCTTCTGAATAGTTTGGGATTAAAGTCTAATCTGTCTGAAATTAGTATCGACTCCTGCTTTTTTTGTTTTCCCTGTTTGTCATATTGTTTTCCAACCTTTAATTTTTAAGCTTTTATAGACTTTATGGGTTAGATGAGTCTTTTGGATGTCACATATCAAGGTTTTATGCTTTTTAATCCAATTGGCCAGTCTTTTGATTGGTGAATTAAGACCATTTACAGTGAGAGTAATTGTTGAGGGGTCTTATTATTGTGCATCAGTTTGTTACTTGTTACTGGTTTTTGATTCATATATGGCCTATTTTTAATTTAATTTCCTCTCATGTTTATTGTTCATTTCTTTGATATTGTATGTGGGGTTGTCTTATCTCCCTCATATGCAGTGTTTCATTGAGGATCATCTGCAATGCTGGCTTAGTGCCTGTGAACTGTTTGAACAAGGCAATATTGTGGAATGTCTTGTACTCACCATATATTTTAAAAGATAACTTCACTGGATAATGTAACCTTGGTTGGCAGTTATTCTTTTTCAGGACTTGGATGATGTCTGTCCAACCTTTCCTTACCTTTAATGTTGTTATTGAGAAGTCTGCTGTTATTCTGATGGATTTGTCTTTATAGGTAAATTGGCATTTCTCCCTTGCAGCTTTCAGAATAGCTTCTTTGCACTCTAGATTTAGCATTCTTAATTTAGCATTCTGAGGACCTCTTTTGGTCTACTTCTCTTGGAGTTCTGAATGATTCATTTGAATAGGTATCCAGCTCCTACCTTTGGTTTGGGAAATTTTTATCCAATATTTCTTTGAATAAATTTCCTAATCCTCTCATATTGTTTTCTGCTCCTTCATGGACTCCCTGAATTCTTAGGTTTCATTTTCTAATTTTATTGGAAATCTCTTGAAAATCTTATTGATATTTTTTCATCATTCTCTCTATCTTGGCATGTGAGTAAACAATATCTTCTACTTTTTGTTCAATTTCAACAATCCTATTTTCAAATTCTTCAATCCTCAAGGCTTAAGATTCTACCATAATGCTGAATTTGTTTAATTTTCCTTGCATCTCTAGGTTCACTGCTTGATTTTTCTTCAGGTTTTCAAGTTCTCTGGAGAACTGTTTTTCCAAATGAGATATTTGTCTAGTGAACTGATTGATTTCATGGTGGTGTCTTTGAGGTCTTTTAGCATATTTATAAGCAAGGTTCTAAATTCTCCTTCAGGCATCTCCAGGAATCTGGTTTTGATATCTGTTGTGGTGCTGTGGTCAATAGGATCTTCTCATCCAGCATGTCCTTTCAGGTTTCATGTGGTTTTTTGCTGAGGCCTGCCCATTACTTGGTCTGGATGTTAGGTCCCACCTCCTCTGTGTGTAAAGAGATTCTCCCCCTGATGTTCCCTTAAGTTTGGGTATTGAGGAGTTGCTGTCATTTCTCTCTCCTTCCCCCTCCTCATATTTTGCAGTGCCTAGCTCCTGTTGCAAACTCTGCATTCAGCACTGCCCCCTCAGTTTCTCCTCATCCCCAATTTCCCCAGGCTCCAGTTGGTCCACTGTCTAAGCCATGTGTCTTAGACTCCCCAGACCATGGCATTTCTTCTCCATGTCACAAGCCCTAGCAGGCCCAGATGCACCTTATTCTGAATAAGCTTTTCTAGGCTCAGGGGACCAGCAGCGCCTGCCACTCTTCACTCTCCCCTGGACTCTCTATCCCTCAGTTTTCCTCTCTCTAGTTCATGATTCACATGGCACCAGGGGCCAGGGTGGTTACTGTCTCTCCAAGGAGGAAAATAAAACTACCACCCCTCACACACTCATGGACCCTAGGTCCAAGACCCTCAAATGAAGCCATGTCATTTGTACTCTTCCCCAGAGAGTCCTGGAGACCTCTGCTTTGACTGCCTTCCCTCCTACCAGCCTTGACCATCTTAGAAGGACCACTACACTTCACTCAGCTGTGTGTCTTTATCAGGAATCCCACAGTACCTCTTTCCTGCCTCTTGCCATCAGAGAAAGCCATTCTGGGTCATTGCTCAGCCATGTCTTTGCTGGTGCCTCTGTCTAAAGTCCAATTTTCATTGTTCTCTGGTATAAAATTTCCTAACAGGTGATGACACTATTATTTTGAGATTTCTCAATTCTTCCACATGGAAAAGGATTTTCTCTATACACTCTCTCACTGAAAGCCAGCAGGTCTGAGAGAAGGGTTTCTGCACAATGTCCCTCTTATGGAGATAATGGGAGGACGTCCACACTGCTCTCTTGGGCTGGACTGGGTTTCAGGGTACACTCAGCGACTGCCATGTAGGGTGCACCACCAGTGCTGCACTAGCATGGTGATGACATGTTGTATCCAGTTATTCTGAGATTTGTGCTCCCCTACAGAGCTTACACACACCTCAGAAAGTGCACCCCAAACTGCAGCAGTAGACAATGGTGGGTCAAGTCTCTGATGCCACACTCACTGGCACATCCTGACTTTGAGGCTCACTTCCTGATCCCAGGCCACAGTGGGTAGGATGATAGCATGTCACCCCCAGTAGATACGAGGCCTGTGTTCCTGTACAGAACTCACACCACACCATACTCCTATCACAAACTGTACAACCAGGACTTCCGTGACAGGGAGATGGCAGTTTGTGTTATTGGCACTGATCATGCTTTTTGTCCCTGGGCTCACTCACAGACTCTCTGTGAGAAGTGCTGCCAGTGCCTTGTCAGCAGGATGTTGGTAGGTTGCCAAGGCTGTGCTCCATGATGGATCTGAGCCTTAAGCTCCCTGTGTGGAACTTTTGCTGCACTGTATACTCTCTGTGCTCTGCGGGCAGGATGATAAGGAATCATCTGTGGCACTTTCTCAGGTGCGTCTCTGGTTTGGACTCTCCCTCTGAACTCCTCCTCTAAATTTTCTCCATGGTCTGTGCAACCCATGTTGTGTTGGTGGAATTGTCCATGAAGTTCTTGCTGCCTGAGTTCTGTGAAGGTACTAATTTTCTCTTCCTGCTGGGACAAAGCTCTACATTTCTTATGGTGATCTCTCTCTGACCTGATTCCTTCTCTTTTTTAAATTTTTAATTTTTAATTTTTTTATTTTTATTTTTTGCAGTTGATGCTAGCTACCTAGATCTGTATTTCTTTACCCCTTTTCGGACATGTCAGGAGAAAACAATCCCTGGAGAAGGACATCATGTTTGGAAGAGTGGCAGGTCAACGGAAAAGAGGAAAACCCTCCACCAGATGGATTAACATAGTGTCTGCAACAATGGGCTTAAACATAAATAAGATGGTTTGCCTGGCACAGAATCGGCAAGTGTTTCGATCCGCTGTACATAGGGTCACTATGAGTCGGACTCGACTCGACGGCACCTAACAACAACAACAACAACAACTCTCTTATCTTACTTATTTTTTACTATATCCGTCTGTTCAGTATGAATTTTAAACCATTATTTAAGCTCTCCTGTTTCTCTGAATCTCAAGGTATGTGTTATCTGTCCGCCATATTCTGCCTAGCTCCTTTTACTTTCTTGATGGTATAACTTGCAGCATGAAAGTTTTTTAATTTGATGAAGTTCAAATTGTCTTTTTATTTTTCACTTGTGCTTTTGGAATACCATCTAGAAAACTACTGCTTAACTCAGTGTCAAAAAGAAGTACTTCTATTTTTTTTTCTAGGACTTTATAGTTTACATTTAGATTTCTGATCTGTTTTGGGTTAACTCTTGTAACTCAACACACATTGAAGAAGTTCAAATTCATTCTTTTGTGTCTGGATATCTAGATATCTCAGAAACATTTGGTGAAAAAAAATTCTTCCTTTATTTAATTATCTTAATCCATTATTGGGATTTAGCTCAGTGGGTAGAGCATTACGCTGCAGTCTCTGAGGTCCCGAGTTCAATTCCCAGCACCACAAAAATGGGAGAAGGGCCTGGCAATCCACTCCCAAGGCAATCCCGAAACAGTCAGCCATTGAACACCCTATGAGGGTCACTATGAATCGGATACCGACTCAACGGCACCTAACAACAACAACAATCCATTTATTGAACTATGACCTATTCTGTTTAAATTTTGTTTATGATAAAAGATATGGATTGAATTTTTTTCCACTTTCTTTTCCTTCTTCCCTTCTTCCTTTCCTTCCCTCCTTCTTTCCTTCCTTCCTTCTTTCCTACCTTCCTTATGATAGCCAGGTGGCCTAGCACTATTATTGAAAAACCTACCATATATTCTAGGATCTAATCTGTACACTTTCAACAGTTCTATAGGAATACAAAATCAGATGCACATTAGAACCACATGCATGTTAGATCCGAGAATATACAGCATTTTTTTCCTCAATGGATTAGCCTTTGACTCTTTGTCAAAAGTAAGATTTCCATGCGCGTATAGGTCTGATTCTGAATCATCTATTCTATTCCACTGACCTAATTCTCTATCTTTATGCCAATTCCACACTGTCTTGATTATAGTAATTTTATAATTTTCAAAACCACATATAAGTCCTGCAACTGTATTTTTCATTTTATACTTGACTTAGCTATGCTAAATCCTATTAATTTCCATGTGAATTGTAAGACCTATTTGTCCATTTCAACAAGGAAATTCTGATAGTATTTTGATTGAAAGTATATTTATTCCATAGGTCCAAGGGAAGAATTGACATCTCAGTGATACTGAGTCTTCTGATTCATAAATTGATTCTGTTCTGTTCTGTTCTGTTCATAAACAGATTCTGTTCATAAACCTGATTCTGTTGTTGGTATATCCCTCAATTTATTTTAGTCTTTCCTGATTTCTCTGGGCATTGTCTTATAGTTTTCAGCATACAAGTCTTCCATAATATCAAGGCCATCAGTGTATTGAGTTCTATATTCAGTTCTGTATCAGAACTGGACAGAAGTTCACATCCTTATCCTTTCTGTTACCCTCAAGATGCTTCCAAATAGTAACCACCTTAGTTGAATGGTGAGATCCTCAGGAAAGTTAAGATCAAGTCCTTTGGACTTAGGAATTCTTAACTATTAATAGGGCTGTGGTTTAGCTCAGTTGGTAGAGTGTTGCTCTGTACTGTCTGAAGACGCAGCTGTAACCCCCAGCACTGCAAACATGGGAGAAGGACAAGGCAGCCCACCCCTAGAACAATCCCAAAAAACAATCAGCCATTGAAAACCCTGTGAGGGTTACTATGAGTCAGGTCTGACTCAACAGCACCTAACAACAACAAACTTTTAATATTTGCCATAAAGCGTGCTCATGCAACACCATGTGTGTCCCTCAAGATCACACTGATTAGTGAGGGAGGCCTTTTTGGCCAGTTTGTAAATCTGCTCCCTCATGTCATCAGGGACCAACTTCAGCCAGATGAGAACATTGCCATGATAGGGCAGGAGCATGCTTGTGACCCATGATGGTGGTGGTCAGGCAGCAAAAAAGGGCCTACATGGTTTTTTACATGGAGTCTCATGTTTATGAGAATAGAGACAATCTTACTTGTTCCTTTCTAATAAAATGCCTTTATTTCTTTCTGTGCCTTATTTCTTTTCTTACTTTGTTGCGCTAAAGCCACCAGTGTGATGTTGAATAGAAATGGTGGAAGTACACATCCTTACCTGCTTTCTAATGGGATTAGGGGCATTAAGTTTTCCAGATTTATTGTCAATGTTTTCTTTGAGATTGAAAATGTTCCCTTTTATCTCAGTTTCCTGACAGGTTGTTTTTTGTTTTTGTTTTTGTTTTTTTGTGGTACTGGGGGTTGAACCCAGGACCTCGCACTTGCATGCTCTGCAAGTGCTGGACTACTGAGCTGCACCCTCAGCCCATTTTTTTACTTTTTGAGACAGGGTCTCACTAAGTATGCAGACTGTCTCTGGTCTCAAACTTGCGATCCTCCTGCCTCTGCCTCCCAAGCCACTAGGATTACAGGCGTGCGCCACTGCACCTGGCTAGTTTTCCCAACAATATTTTAAAGGAATGTTTGATTTTGTCAAATGACATTTGTTGCTTTTATTTTTTTTGTTGTTGACATTATTGAGATGATCATATGATTTTTCCTCTTTACTCTGTCAATAGGGTATATTACATTGATTTTTAATGTAAAATCAACCTTTCATTCCTGGGATAAACCTGACTTGATCATAGAATATTTTCCTTTTTTATATACTAATGAATTATGTTTGCCAGTATTTTGTTAAGAATTTTTGTATCTATATATGTTTATGAAGGATTAATATCTAATGTCTGTAGTTTTCTTCTAATATGTTTATCTGGCTTTGGTATCACAATAATGGTTGCCTAGTAGAGTAAATTGGAAAGCATTTCCTCCACTTCAATTTTCTGGAGGAACTTGTGTATAGTTGATGTTATAGGTTAAATTGTGTCTCCTCGAAATTCACATATTGAAGCCCTATGCTTAGTACCTCAGAATGTGATCGCATTTGGAAATAAGTTCCTTTAAAGAGATGATTAAGTTAAAATGAGAGTAGGCTCTAACCCACTTGATCTTCCACAAAAATAGAAGCCAGTCTTTGTGCATGACTGATATCCTATAAGAAAAGAAAAACTGGGCACACAAAGAGACACAGGGGGTATGTATGACCAGAGGAAAGACACGAGAGGACAGAGTTAAAAGGCAGCTTTCTGCAAGTCAGTGGGAGAGGTCTCAGAATGAAATTCACCTTGCTAACACCTTGATCGTGAACTTCCAGCTTCCATAACTGTGAGGAAAGGAATGTTTAAGTCCCTCATCTGTGGTATTTTGCTACGGCAATCATAGGAAACTAATACAATAGGTATTATTTCTTCCTTAAGTATTTGGTCAAATTTAACTGTGAGGTCATTTGGACCTGGAATTTGTTCACAGGGAAGGTTTAAACTACATATTCCATTTCTTTAATAGCTGTAAGGCTATTTTGAGTTGATTGAGTTTGTGTCTTTCAAGGAAATTGACCACCATTTTACCTTAGTTGTTGAATATATATATATTCGGTACTGAGGAATTGAACCCCTTTGCAAGTGCTCTACCACAGAGCTGCACTCTCAGCCAATTTTTTTTAAATCTTGAGACAAGGTCTTGCTAAATTACACAGGCTGCCTCTGGCCTTGAACTTGTAATCTTCCTGCCTCTCAAGTGGCGAACATATTCTTATATTCATATTAAAACAAAAATAACATGAGAAAATAAAAAGCCACAAGTTACCTACTGTCTAAAGATGACCATTATTAATGTATTCCATATATTTTTCCAAATGATTTTTATACTTGTGCACACCAACCCCTTCCTTTAAAAAAAAAAGTACTATTACCTTACATTGTTGTTGTTAGGTACTGTCGTATGCAGGTGTTTTTTTTTTTGTTGTTGTTGTATTACCAAATATTCTTTGGAAACATGATTATGGATGAGTGGTTAATAATTTGCTTAACTAATCCATGACTTAAGTTGCCTCTGATTTGGGGGCCCCTCATAAAAGCACCCCAGTCAGTGTCCTTTTTTACTCATGTCTGGAAACAACTCAGGTTCCTATCTTGGTTTACAGTCCTGAAGTGGAATTTCTGGGCTGACCAGTTTATTACTGACTTCATTATTGAGCACCGTGCGCGCGGTAGGGGGAGGGCAGGGAGTGGAGGAGCCTGTCCTTCTCCTGCAGGATCAAGCTCTCCAAAGACCAGCCTGACCAGTGCCTCCAGTAAGAATTCCAGAGGGGGAAGTGGCTGGCAGTAGTGCTGAGCAAGGCTCCCAGGGGTCCCTGGCCTTAGCCTCCTTAGCACAAATCTCAGGGACTCCCAGCTACCTGCAGGTTGGCGGCTGCATCTTCAGTTCAGGGACTGCACCCGGCCTCACTTCTTGATTCTTGCTTCTTTGGAGCTTGGTGATCTCATTAAGAGGTGTGTGCATACATCGAAGCAAAACTAGGAGCCAAGCTTTGTGCAGACAAGTGAGGGCAGAGACCAGCCTTGTCACTCCCAGTGGGGTGAGGCAAAGAAGCCTTGTCCTATGGGGAATCCCTGGCTCTTGCAGGACATAAGGGCCCTTCCTTTCCAGGATCCTAGTCTGAGTGAGGTGTTAAGACCTACAAACCAAAACATAAGAGTGCATAAACATAGGAATGCAAAACATAGGAACGCATAAGCAAGTGCAAATGAACACCTTCCCGTGTAAGGTGATTGGAGGCAGTGGAGGTTTTCCAGGATAACTTCCTGGGCAGGAGAGGGATCTGGTACCATAGAGAGGAAGTTGGGCAGAAGAAAGGGGTTCTGGGTGAGAGGGGATGAATGACATGTGAGGTGGAATAACCAAGAGAGGAAGGTGGCAAAGGTAGGGGTAGGAAGGAAAGTCCCAGGGACTCTGTTCTATCTTGTCAACAGGTTTGGAGACACTAGGAGAGCAGGGTTGATGTGCTCATGAGAGGATTATTTGGAGTGTCGATTTCCAAGAGTACTCTTCTCTCTCCCCTCCCACCATCCCAAGTTACCTCAAGGCTGGAGATCAAACCTACCTTGTAACAATCAGATCTTTAAAACTAAGCCTTGCCCCTTGCCCCATGGCGCAGGACACCTGACACTAGCTAGTACAAGCCTTCCTCAGTGTGGCCTTGGTACAATCCCTCCACAGCTGAGGACACGGAGAGCAGGAAGGGAGCTCCCTGTCCAGGTCTCAGCCAAGAAGTGGAGTTGCCGGGATTGGAGCCCCATTAGTGCCTGACTGCTTAGTCAGACAAGGGGCCTTCTGGAGCCCGAGGCCTTCCCTTCCACTTTCCTGCCCCCTAACTCTCCTATGTTCACCCCATTCTCTAATAAGAAGTGACTGGCTCAGACTCCTGGCCCACCAGACCCTCCACCAGGACCCAAGGCACCCCCTGACCCTGCCACCAGGGCACATTTGGCAGTGTTCAGAGACATTTTTGGTTGTGGCAACCCAAGTGTGGGGAAGGAATTCAGCTCCTAGGGTCAGGGCTGCTGCTTGGCCTTCTGGGGTACACTGGACAGCCCCACCTTAGCGGTCTCCAATCACCAGCTCAGTGGCGCTGAGGTCGAGAGGCCCTGCTGCTGACTGCGGGCTTGCCCTTCCAGGTGGGAGCTGGTGGCTTCCTAACAGAGGCCTGTGCCTGGCCCTCTGGTCTCAGCCTGGGTGGACATGAGCACTGACCTGCTTCCAGAAGAGTGGAGCTCTCTTTCTGGTGTAGGTGACAAGTCCTCTCCAGGTTCTGGAGCAAGTCCTGTCCACATGGGTGCCTTATACACGTGGGCATGGCCCCACGGAGCTGCCACCCACTACAGCAATCTTCTCCTAGACCAAGCTTGACTATTGATGCTCCTTTGAACTAACTCTCTCTCCCTGCCTCTCTCTCTCTCTCTCTCTCTCTCTCTCTCTCTCTCTCTCTCTCTCTCTCTCTCTCTCTCTCCCTCTCTCTTTCCCTCTCTTTCTCCCTCTCTCTCTCTCCCTATTTGGGAATTGATCCCAGGGCCTCATGAGTGCTAGGCAAGTGGTCTACTTTTGAACCGCACCCTCAGCCCCCTTTTTATTTTTTATTTTGAGGCAGGCTCTTGCTAAGTTGCACAGGCTGCCTCTGGCCTCCAACTTGTGATCCTCCTGCCTCAGCCTCCCCTGTCACTGGGATTATAGATGTGCACCACAGGGCCCTGCTCCCCTCTGAGCTTCTTTTTCAACTAGGCCTTGACATTTGGATTTCTGTGGGCATCTCTGCATTGTCCCATTTAACAACTATGCTGCTGAGTTGGTTCAGCTGGAATCTCTGTCTTCCATATATGATCAGTTTCTCAGCCTCCATCAGGCACCAGGTGATGTCTGATCATTCTGGCTTCTTCAGCAAGAATCCTGTTAAGTCAGTTTAGCCAGAATATCCCTTACTCCTGCTCTATCATCTTGGGAATTTTCCATCTACTGACCCTCACCTGGCTTCTTGAGCAGAAACCCTCATTTTTCCTTATTGAATCTGGAGATGAGTCCACTGTGAGACTCCAATGAGAAATCCCTACAGGTATCATGATGGCCCCCTTGAATAAAGTCCACCTTCTTATGCTTTGATAAGTACCACTGAGCAATATTTTTCTTTAGTATCTTCCAGATGGGGATGGAGAGGGCTTTGGGGCTCCTTTGTTTTCAGGTGCATAGGGAGGAGTCAATTCCTGGTCAGGTGTATAAACCTCCTAGGGGGCCACGTAAAGAGAACACTGGGGGTGGGGACTTTACAAAACAGCTGTGGGCAGGGCTGTGGCAGAGGGAGGGAAGAGGTGGAGCCTCCTTTTTCTAGGGCATCTGTCACCTGCCTCCTGCCCAGGGGCATTGCCCCAGCATCACCTGGCCAGTGTGTGTGGCAGTGTGAAGCTGGGGCCTGCTCCCCAGAGCCTTCTGAGCACATCGAGGACCTTTCAAGCCCTATGTTGCTGGCCCCCCAGAACCCAGGACATGGCAGATGGGGCTCAGGCCAACCCCAAAGGGTTCAAGAAGAAGGTGCTGGTTAGACACCCCTCTGGATGGAGGGGCCAAAGCCTCAGGGCCTCTTCTCTAGGAACCTCCAGGTAAGTACCTGAGGTCCCAGGATGGAACGATCATGGAGAGGAGTGGGGAGCAGGGAGGGGGCCAGCTCCTAGAATCCCTTTCCCGGCTCCTAGAATCCATTTCTCCCAGAAGGAGAGTTCTGTGTCTCTGTGTGCTGGACTGAGATATGGCACTGCATTTTCAGAGCTAGAAGGGTCTTTGGTGTCATGCAGTCAGTTCTCGTGAGGCACCTGGGGCCCAGAGAAGCTGAGAGATCTGTCCATGATCACTCAACATTTTGGAAGCCGAGCTGGAAGTAGACTCCAGGGACCCAGGTTTCTGGGCTCGGGCTTCCAGGCTGCAAGGTTGGGTTCCATGACTCCCATCCCAGGACTCCCTGGCCTATGGTGGGAGGGGTTGGCTCTGGTCTGAGACGGTGGCTTCCGGTCTTGGAACCTGACCTGTGGAAGAAAGTTGGTGCTGGTACCTCCTGGCTCTGTCATGCTGGGTGTGTTCCTGCAGGAGGCGTGGGGCAGGAGCGGTACTGGTCATAGGGAGCATCAAGGGACAGCATGGGTGGTACCTGCGTGGAGCCCTGGGAGGAGAAGCTGGCCAAGACTGCCGGAAGGCGGAGGGGAGAAGCTCAGGCTTGGCACTCCTCTCTCTCAGGTCCAGCCTGGGTGTGAAGAAGTTCTTCGCCATTGCCATCCTGGCCAGCTGCGGTGAGTGTGGGGCACAGGCTCTCAGAGACCCTCCTCTCCCCTCCAGCCTTTCTCCTATGGACTTGATCCACTGGTCAGGCGATTCCTTCCCCTCTCTGCACCTCCACTTCCTTGTTGGGCTCCATCCTCTCCTCTGGGGCTGTTTATTCCTCTGGCCACCTGTCAACACGCCAGAGGCATTTACGAGCTGCGAGGAGACAGAGCTCGGAGCTAAGCAAGCATCGTAAAAGGGTGGCGTTGGCCAGGCGTTTGTGGACCTACGCGTGTGTATCAGTGAACGCAGTGTTGGCAAGAGTTAATGAGTTTGTGTGTAGCTGGACGCGCGTCTCTGCACGTGTGCGTAGGTAAGTCTGAGCGTGTTGGGCGCTCTTTGCGTGCAGCCCACGTCCACGAAATGTGTCTCTGGTTTGACACGTGAGTGTATGAGCCTGTGTCTCCGTGTCAGCTTGTTAATCGTGGTATGTGTGATCAGAATATGCATAGCTCTTCACGAGTGTGTGTGTGTGTGTGTGTGTGTGTGTGTGTGTGTAGGGTGGGTATCTGCCTGTGCATTTCTTCCCCAGAACTCTGGGCATTATGGATCAGGGGCAACTGCCCCACAGGATGGCCAAGTGAGGCCCCTGACACAAATCTGACCATCCCATGTTTCCAGATGTTCTCGGGGCAGGTGCCTGAGGCGTGGCAGATGTCCACTGGACCTCACATTGGCTTTTCATGCAGCCTGTTTAAGACCATGGGCTGGGATTTGGCTCAGTTGGTAGAGCGCTGCGCTGCAGTCTCTAAGGTCCCGAGTTCAATTCCCAGCACCACAAAAATGGGAGAAGGGCCTGGCAATCCACTCCCAAGGCAATCCCGAAACAGTCAGCCATTGAAAACCCTATGAGGGTCGCTATGAGTCAGATACCGACTCGACGGCACCTAACAACAACAACAACAAGTTTAAGACCATAGCTTGGTTGGAGGAAAAGAAAGAAATGTCAGAGACCAAAACAGGGTCCCATGTAGCCGGACACTGGAAACGGCTGTTTGCATTCAGGCAACGTAACTTGTCACTTAGAAAACTATCCCTGGTGTCCTGCCCAACCCACTGATCCCAGCCGATCCTTTAGCACAGCTGAACGCAGTCTTTGTTTCTTCCGCTTGGAGTGTGCTTCCACTTGGAGTGTTTCTTCCGCTTGGAGTGCCACGGCCTAGCTTCCTCCCTCAATTCTCCCTTGGTGCTGTGTGAGTGTATTTTTGTTTTGTTGTGTTGTGTTGTGTGGTGTTGGGCTGTGTTGTATTTGCAGTACTGGGAGTTGAACCCAAGGCCTCCCTCGCATGGGCTTCGCAAGTGCTGTCCCACTGAGCTGCACCTGCAACCCTTCTTTTACTTTTTATTTTGAGACAGGGTCGCATTAAGTTACACAGGCTGCCTCTGGCCTTGAACTTGGGATCCTTCTGCCTCCACCTCCTGAGTCACAGGGATTCCAGGCATGTGCCACCACGCCCCGCATGTGTGAGCATATCTGTGATGCACACGTGTGTGAGTGAGTAGGTAGGTGTGTAAGTGTCTGTGGAAGTGAGATGTGTATGGTGGGGGTGTGACGTGTCTGAGGGCGTGTTTGTGAGTGGAGTAGGCCCACGTGGATGTAGTATGGCAAGGAGAGAGTGTGTCTCCTGCCAAGCAGGTGAGGGTGAGAGATCGTGTGTGACGGTCATTCTACCCTGGGCGTGGCTGTGAGTTTCTCACTGTTCTCTCTCCCTGAGGTCTGCGCTGCTCCCTAGGTAACATCTGGGCAGCTGATGTGGGTGGGGCAGGAGGCAAGGCTTCCGTGGGGCTGGGGAGACAGCCAGGGCCTCATCGCTGCCAGGGACCCCCTCAAAGCATTGCCTAGGCCAGGCGCTCTGTACACCTTCTTGGTGGCACTTAAACTTCCAAGGGGCCCTGAGAACGGGCGGCATGCTCCCCCGTGCTCAGATGTGGGTTCTGAGGTCTGGGAGGTTATGCAACCCAACGTCCCCAGGGCTGATGGATGAAACTGTTTCCCACCCGGGGCCAGCAGAGCAGGAAGGAGGTGGGCAGAAGAGAGAGCTAGCACCCTGGTCCACTTGGCCCTGTCACCTGCTCTCCTCAACAGGCCCTTGGAGCTAGCTCTCTGCCTGCAGCCCGGGCGGCAGGGTCAGGGCCTGGGCACAGGGCCTCTCCCTCCCTGCCCCAGAGCCCAGCCTGCTAACCATACTCTTCAACATTGTCTTCCATTTCCTCCTGGTTCTTCCTCTTTTCCTATCCTTCCTTTCTTGTTTTCTGGAGCAATAGAAACCATGGAATCAAGACACAGAAGACTGAAGAGAAGCCAGACTCCTAACCTCTGCCCTCTGGAGGTCTGGCAAGCCGACCTATGGCCCTCACAGGCCCCCAAAGGGAGGCACTGTGCAAGGAGCAAGGGTCTAGGGTATCCCAGGCCTGAACTGGGCACTGGCCTGAGGACCTCTTGTGGCTGGGGTTGCTGTTCCCATTTTACAGATGGGGAAATAGAGCCCCAGGGAACTTCACTTAATGTACCTTAGCTTTTCCTGCTAAGGCACTTTGAGGTGGTAAGTTCCCCATCATGAGGGAACAATGGACAACCATGTCTCAAGAAGAAAGCCAAAGTGGCCTTTAGGGTCCATCCAGCCTCCAGTTTCTGAAATCCTCAGCTTCTTCTCTCTCACAGCTCAGCTCAGGGGCAACAAACCTAGGTTGCTGTCTGCTACCTCCAGCCTGAACCACCCAGCCAAGCCACCTTCTTTCGGAGCCTCAGTTTTCTCATCCATAAAACGGGGATAGAGTGGTTCTCCGGCTATTATGTGGGACAACTTCATCCAGGAAGTGTAGGAGCCAGTGACTCAGTCTGACACTCGGAGGAAGCACAGGTGGCTCCTCCGGCCCCGCACGGACGGGTGAGCACACAGACAGGGAAGCAGTGACGAGAGGAGGCGAAAACGTATCCTGGGGGCGGTCGGGCCTGGCAGGTGCTAGGAAGCTGATTTTTCTGGTGCAGGAAGTAGCTTGGCACTATTGTGTCCTCTGTGCAGGCACAATCTCGAGTTGGACCGACTCCAGGACTGTGGTGGGGACCCAGGTTCCCTGTGAGGGGCAGACGCACCAGGCAGAGGTCAGGAAGGGAGTAGAAGGACTCACAATCAAATCCCTGTGGTTTATAAAAACATGCGGAATGTATGAAGCCCCTTCCAGGCAGCCCCCCTTGGGGGAGAGAATTCACGTGGTTTCTCATCTGCAATGTTGTTGTTAGGTGCCATCGAGTCGGGTCCGAGTCATAACAACCCTATGTACAGCAGAATGAAACATTACCTGACAGCGTGCCGCATCCAGCACTGTAGCTGACAGGGCTTCTTTCCTGTTCATAGGCTTTACAGTGGCTGATTGTTTCAGGAGTGAGCTGCTGAGTCCTTCTCCCAAGCCTACAGCAGCCAATATTCCCAAGCAGTGTCCCATCCAAGTACTAACCAGGCCTGACCCAGCTTAGCTTCTGAGATCTGATGAGACTGGATGCTGGGGTGGTATGGCTGTAGACTCACCTGCAATAGCTGGACTTAAATGATTTTTCATTACTTTTCCTCCCTTCCTTTCTTTCTTTCTTTCTTTTTTTCTTTCTTTCTTTCTTTCTTTCTTTCTTTTTTTTTTTTTTTTGTGTGGTGCTAAGGATCCATCTCAGGGCCTCATGCATGCTAGGCAAGCTCTCTACCACGGAGCTACATTCCCAGACCCTTAAAAGATTTTTTGATTTTACAATGGTGCAAAAGCAATATGCATTCAGTAGTAACCATACTTCAAATTTTGAGTTTGGATTTCTTCCTGGACTTGAGATACGCAGTGTGATCCTCTGCCACGATACTGGGCAGAGCTGCAGCTCTGGGTGAGCCCCTCGATCAGGAGGGGAGCTGCCCAATGCTTGGCAGTGGACTGCATTGCCAAGGTGTGATGTTTGGCAGGCTAGGTGTATGAGATGCACGTTTGGCTTATATTTCAACTTTTGATGGGTTTGTTGGGAATGTGACTCCACCATAAGTCGAGGAGCATCTCAACTGTCAAGTGGAGAGGAGGTGAAATTGTTCCCCCTCTACCTTCTCACGGGCTGGGATTTAGCTCAGTTGGTAGAGCACTTCTCTGCAGTCTCTGAGGTCCTGAGTTCGATTCCCAGCACCACAAAAATGGGAGAAGGACGTGGCAACCCACTCCCAAGGCAATCCCAAAACAATCTGCCATTGAAAACCCTATGAGGGTCGCTATGAGTCGGACACGACTCGACGGCACCTAACAACAACAACAACCACCTTCTCACAGCGGGACCCTGGGCAAGTTACTAAGTGCTCCAGACCCAGTCTCCTTATCTGGAAAACAGGACAGCTACTCAGAGGGTTGGAGTGAGCACTCAATAAGTCGACTAGTGGATGGGCTTAGGATAGGGTGGGCGCAGAGGAAGCCCTCAGATAACGGGAGCCATGTTCATTTCTCAGGGCTGTGAGGCTTAATGCAGGATGTGGGGAAACACCAACCTCAGGACCTTGTCCATTGCTGCATTTCTTCCATTCTGCTGTGCCCCCTCCCTGGCACCCTTCTGTCCTTTTCTGCTGCCTCCCCTGTCACTCACCCTTCCCCTGGCCCTCGGGTATGGGGAGGACAGTCACCAGGTGGAGCTAACACCCTTGGTTCTCTTGCAGTTTTATCCGCCGCCCACGGCAGCCTATTGAACCTGAAGTCCATGGTGGAAGCCATCACAGGCAAAAGAGCCATTGTGTCCTTCGTGGGCTACGGCTGCTACTGTGGGCTGGGGGGACGTGGCCTGCCCATGGATGAGGTGGACTGGTAGGTGCCAGAGATCTGGGCTCCCTCTGGGACCACGTGGGGGCAGCTGAAGGTCCGACTGACCTCCACCTCCGCAGGGAGGGAGGGGCTTGGGCTTGCCCAAAGGACTGGGCTTGTTTGATGAATTCAGTTGCCAGAAGTCTGATCTTTGACCCTGTCGTCCCCCCCGTCTTAGATATTTTCTGTTGTCCGTCTCTGAGTTCTTGGGCTTGGAAATATTTTACCCACTCCTCTCTCCATTAAGGAACCTTTGATGTGCCCCCCACCACACACACACAAAACACACGGGGTTGATGCCTCATAAACACAATGGCTGTGATGCTTGCCCCCGTCAGTCAGGAGGCTCTGGAGGGCAGGACTGTGCTTCCTCCGTCAGTCTGGGAGCTCCCAGCAGCCATGGCTGCTTTTATCTCCCCAACAGCAGTCAGCACCAAGTCTGATATTCCTGGGCACCGACAATTGACTTCCCTCCTCCAGAGGCGATGGGGACAGGCGCTCCGCATTTGCTTTCTGGTCTCCATCCTCAATACCCAGACCTCACCCCTCCCTGTCCATCCGGCACAGCGTGGTAGTGCCTCTGCATACAGTGGGAGCTCTTCCTGCTGACGTAAAGCCAGGCCCTCCCCTGCCCACCCTGACTGCATTGCTGGAAGGCCTGAGCCCTCCTCTGGCTTCATCCTGGGCTCTGTAGGGGAGCTGAGAACCCTAAAGATAGGATAAAGCAGTGGGATTAAGTTCAAGAACCCAGGGTACCAGCTCCACCTCTGCCTGGCTGTGTGACCTTGAGCAAGTAACTGTTCTTCTCTGGGCTGCAGTCTGAGGTCTGACCCATGAGGAAGTGGAACACGTGATCCACGGTCTCTGCTGAGGGGACACAGGCCAGCTGGCTGTACCTGGCTACTCCCCTCTGCCTGCCCCCAGGTGCTGCCACGCCCATGACTGCTGCTACCAGAAGGTCTTTGACCAGGGCTGCCGCCCCTACGTGGACCACTATGACCACAGGATCGAGAATGACACCGTGATCATCTGCAGTGAGTCACTTTCCTGACATCCTGGCTGAGAACAGGGAGTGGACAGCCAGCCCCGTCACCCCAGGTTGGGCTGCTGGCCAGGCAAACACGGGATGCCCATTACATTCACTTTTCAGGCAGATGGTGAAACTGTTTGATATAAGCATGTCCCAAATATTCATGGGACACACTGACACGTAAAAATTAACTGTTAATCTAAAATTCATATTAGCATGAAATGTAGAGTTAGAATAGTATTTCTTCTCACTCCTTACCAATCACTACCTCCAGGGGACTATTCCTTGACTCTGCTGCTGAAGGAGGTCTGGAAGAATAGGAAATAACTAGCAGAGGTGGAGTAACTGGACCCCATTTCTGGGCCTCGGTTTCTCCAATTGTTGTTGTTAGGTGCCATCGAGTCCCCCACTGTACAATGCCCATATTGGACTTATGTGGTTCTTCAGTTTTAGCCCGTGCCAGTCACCTACAGGGCTTGTGACCACAGACTTCAGGGTCCTGGTCCACAGCAGCTGCATAGCAAGGGGTAGGGCCTGGGGTGGTACAGGGGCTGCCGGTCTGGGGCCACCTTCTGAGGACCACTGAGATCTTGAGTCTGTGCTCCCCAGTTCCCCCACATCCTGGTATGGCTGCCTCCCCAGCACCCACAGACTTCTGCCCACCCCCCTTCTCCCAACAGGCGAGCTCAACAAGACTGAGTGTGACAAGCAGACGTGCGAGTGTGACAAGAGCGTGGCTCTGTGTCTCAAGTACAACACGTACCGGGAGCAGTACCGTGGCTACCTCAACATCTACTGCCAGGGCCCCACGCCCAACTGCAGCATCTACGACCCACCCCCCGAGGATGTTGCCTGCGGCCATGGCTCCCTAGCCACCCCTGCCCCACCCTAGCCTCTCCCAGGTCTGAGAGAGAAGAGGGTGGGCGGTCGGGCCAGGCAGACAGGCAATTGCAGCACCTGGAGTGGGGCAGATGGGAGCCCTGGAAGGCCTGTGCCCAGCCTGTGCCCACCAGCTCCTCCAGGCAGCCTTGGGCATGGCTATGTCCTGCCCCTAGTTTGGCCTTGCGGGGTGGGAAGCACGTGGCTTATTGGAGTCTCTCCAAAGTATGGAAGGCAAGACCTAAGGCGGGCAGCAAGGGCTCTGTCACCGGCCCCAGCTGCAGTCCCAGAGTCTTGAGCCCCCGATGCCAGCACGCACCTGGAGCTCAGGCGTGTCCTGACTGTGCTGCCACACAGGCACAGTGCTAGACGTGAGGCCTGGCTGCTAGGGGCCTCAAGCCAGCCCCTCAGGATGGCTCACAGAGATTCATTTCTGCTTTGGGGGCTTGAGGCTCTCTAGAGCCCTACGAACAGAACAGGCAGCCCCACCCGCCTTTGTTGAGGTGGCACAGGGGTCCAGGCCCAGACCCCAACAGGGCACATCTAGCCCCGAAATGAGGCCTCTGTTACCCAAAGTGCCTCCAAGCAGGTTGCTGAGCCAGAGGAGCCACGCGCACAGTGACACCCCTCTGGGTGCACAGGGACAGGCCCCACACACACACTCTTCTCGCCCCCATTGACTGAAGGGGCATGCCCCATCCTGCCCTGACCACACCCAAACCCAGGGAGCTGCCGGCACACCCCTGCCTGCAGCAGCAGGAGGGGAGGCCAGGCCGTAACCAGGGGCCAGGAGTCCTGGGGGTGGGGAGGAGGCTGAGGGCTGGGGCGCTCTCAATGCAGGGGTCACAAAGGTGGAAGGGCAGCAAGGCAGGAGATCGGGAGAAAAAGCCTGGAAGGCAACAGAGTGGGAAAAGCGTGGTGGAGAGGGGTGTAGTGGGGAGCAGCGGAGGCAAGGGGAGGGCTGGCCTCAGCCTTCTGGAAGAAGTAGCCTCTAGGTAGAAGGGGCAGAGGCGGCCTAGAGATGCTCGGGGAGTGTGGAGCCCCTGTGGACCTGGGGGTCATGGGCAGAGTGAGAGGCCTGCTCGAAGGCAGGCTCCTCCATGTGCCCCGCCCCTGTTTCTCCAGGCACGTCTTCCCAGCCCAGGCTGGCCTCCCCTCCCTCTCTGCTCAAGGGCCTCCACGTGGTCAGCCCTGCCTCACATCCACCTTCCGCCTTCCTCCTCTGCCAACCCCAAGGACCCTGGAGGCTGCCCCTTCCCTGGACGCCAAGAAGGCCCACCAGGAAGCCCAGCCTGCCCTGGCAAACCCCCGTGGGCCGCTGCCCCCCATCAGGAGGGAAAGCCAAGCCCGTGGAGGTGGAAGCAGCAGAGACATCTATGAAGGAGAAGATGGCGGGATGTACCCGAAGCCTCACCAGGCAGAAGCTTCTAGAACAGCAGCCTTGGGGCCCAGGGGCTGGGGCGGGGTCTCTGCTGGGGAGGGGCCTTTCCGAACCTCACCAGCTGCTGGCTGTGGTGTGATGACGGGGTCACCTGTGTGTGCTGACCTGCCCTACCTGGTCCCTGGGGTCTTCTTCATCTACTGTCTCCCGAGCCTGCCCAAGGAGCCTCCTTTCTCGTCCCCGCCTCAGCGGCCCCACCAAGCCTGGGCCCGATCCAGGATGGGTACCCAGAGCCTCTCGCAGGGTCTTGGGCGCTAACCTGTGGGCCCCTCCACAACCGCAAGCACCTTCCCTTCTTGAAGTCTGGGCCAGCGAGATTCTGCCGCTATGGGGTCCCGCCCATCTCCTAACTCCCCAGAATCTCCCAGAGGCTGCAGCCCCAAAGAATCTCCGCAGGACGGGGCACCCCCTCCTCTTATGAATAAAGGCCTCCTGGCTTCGCTCCCACAGCTGGGTCCTCCTTTACAGGGGTAGAGAGGGTACAGGGGCTCCCTCGGGCTCTCCGGCCCCAGGGAAGGCAGGGCCTCTGACATTCAGTAGCTGACATGGCCCCTCACTGCCCCTATCCCTGCTGGGGGTGGTGGTGAAACAGCCCCTGCTGCAACAGAGAGGGGCAAAGTCTGGGAAAGCTGGAAAGGGGGGCCCAGGCCATGGGGCATGGCGGGGGTCCTGGGTCCCACTGTGGGACAGTGATAACAAGACAGTGTCAACCTCCACACCACTTATTTCACCCTTTTCTGCTGAATAGGCCAGGCCCAGAGAGGGAAAGCATCTGGCCCAAAGTCACACAGTCCATTGCCATGCTCTGAATCTCGAGCATCAGACTTTTACCCACCCTTCCTTGTCTCCCTGTGGTGATGATGGGTGGCAGGCAGCCAAGAAGAGTGGCTGAGGTCCTGGGTACACCAGGCTTGGTTTCCTTACTGGGCTGGGATTTAGCTCAGTTGGTAGAGCGCTGCACTGCAGTCTCTGAGGACCCGAGTTCAATTCCCAGCACCGCAAAGACGGGAGAAGGACCTGGCAATCCACTCCCAGGGCAATCCCGAAACAGTCAGCCATTGAAAACCCTATGAGGGTCGCTATGAGTCGCATACCGACTCAATGGCACCTAACAACAACAACAACATCCCGGTTGTCCCATCTGTGAAATGGGACTGCGTCTCTGGCCTGACAGCCACAGACTTGACGTGACGCCCATGGAGACCGTGGGGAGGGAGGCCTTTGGGAGCCCAGGGGCACATCAGAGAGCGGCCTGAGGTCATCACCCTCATGGTCAATAGTTCTGAGGCCAGCTGTGTCTTAAAGGTGAAAGTGGGGTGGTGACAGGCAAGCCACATGAGGTTGCAGCAGAACAGCGGGCCCTGCATCCCAGCCCCTATCCCTTACCCACCTGGTTCCTTCCCCAAGGGGCCTCCATTTCCTCAGGCGTAAAGAGACCCCCCAAAGCCATGAGTTTTCCTGGGGACACCTGGTGGTGGTCCCTGGGAGGCTGAGGCTGGGCCCTGGGCCCCGCCCTGCTCAGGCCCCCCTAGAGCCGCCTGCCCCCTGGGGCTGCACCTCCAGCTTCCCCGTGAGATACTGAATGAAGGCTGAAGACTCCCCTGCTCGGTTTTTTAAAAGTCAGAAACCCTGGGCCAGATCGCCCAGTGGTTCGTTCATTGAGGGGGCCGCGCCCATGGCCTCCTACATCCCGGGGTTGGTGTGGACTCTTGGCCTGGACAGATGTCCCCGATCCGATGTCCTGAGGTGGTGCTGAGACTCAGAGTCTGGCCCCGGAGGGGAGGTAGACATGTGAGTCCATTGCACATTGTGTTGCCTGGTGTGGGGGTGCACAGATGAAGACACCCTAAGTCTGGGACAGTCCTGAAGGGGCCCCAGAAGCAATCAGGATGGAGCTGGGGTGGTATGTGGGGTCTCTCTGGGGAAGCAGGGTTCATGCTTTTGAGGGCAGCCTCTGGCTTCCACAGTCTGGGGGGGTCTCTCCTTTCCTTAGGACTGTGGGTCACCCTTCCCCCATTGTGAGGTCATCCACACAGAGGCTTGCCTCCCACTGGTCTGGCTGGTGGCAGGGGAGCAGGGGGGAAGGCAGGGACTACCATCTCTTCCTGGACCCGGGTCATCTTCTCCATGCTAGAGACTCAGCCCCTCTCCTCCTTTCCCCTACTCATAACTTTGGGACACTCTTTTTAATATATTTTTTAAGTTTTATTTATTTATTTATTTTGCAGTACTGGGGGTTGGACCACTGAAATGCACCCCCAGACCATTTTTTTACTTTTCGAGGCAGGGTCTTGCTAAATTATACAGACTGCCTCTGGTCTTGAACTTGCAATCCTCCTGCCTCTACCTCCCGAGCCACTGGGATTACAGGTCTGTACCACCACGCCCAGCTTCGGGACCCTCTTTTTAAAAGATGAACTCGTTTCTAGAACTTGGGTGACACCTAGTGGACATGAAGGGTCACTTCTGGCACTGGTCTCCACCCCTCCACCCCTCTGCGCTAAGACCACAGTGGGGTCCTATCCCAGGGAGCACCCCTGTCCCAGGCTCAGCAGAGCAGAAGGGAACCATCAGCACCACCTGCCACCCCAGCTTATCACTGCCTCTCAGGGAGGGCAGCCGTTAGAGCAGAGAGCACAGGCTGGGCAGCACCTGCTCAGCCCCTCAAGGGCCACGTGGCCTTGGGCAAGTCGCATCGCCCCTCCAGGTCCCGACACCCCCTTGTTAGTAGTGATGCACACATCGCAGGACTTGGGGACTGAATGAGGCTGGAGATGACAAGACCCTGGCACAGGGCCTGGGCCACAGAAATTGTCAGAGTCAGTGCCTGGCGCCCTGGCTTGCATAATGGACAAAAGGTCCTCAGGGTCAGGCTGGCAAAAGGAGCAGGTAGAAGGGGCGGTGGGTGGAAGTGGATTGTCTGCAGCCTTCTTCCCTGAACAGAAACCAGGCAGAATCAAAGTGGGGGCTCAGCAGGACAATCTGGTCTCTCCCTGCGGGTACAAGGGGGACAGGAAAAGAGCAGAAGGAGGGAGAGGAGGGGAAGGAGGCAGAAGGGAAGGTTCCGACGTCACTTACTGCCTCCAGCACCTCGCCCGGCCCTACTCTCAGCTGGGCTCAGGAGCCGCCACTTCCTCAGCTGGGCCTTGACCATGAACACAGACAAGCAGCCCTTTCCTCCCCAGATGCTGGCACAGCAACACCAGCTGTCAGCCTCCCCAGTTGTGGCTCTCTAACAAGCAGCTGATGCCACCAACTGTGACAACAAGCAAGGTTCAGGAGAGAAATGTCAAGTTTCCAGCTGTGGGAGGCAGCAGTGTACAGCAGCAACAAAAGCTAAAACAAAAACTGATCACCCTGCCCAGGGCAGCCCTGCTGGAACAGGCTGCCTTGTGGGGCTCTGGGCCCACAGCACGTCAGGGCGTAAGGAAGAAGAGCAGGATTCGCTGCGCGCTTGCTCCATGCCAAGTATTGTGCTCAGAGCTGTGTCATTGCATTTTCCACTCCTAGCTGCCCTCTGAGGTGGGGGCTGGTCAAAGTTTTGTTCATGAAATGGGGACATTAAGGCCCAGAGAAGCCAAGTAGTTTACTCAAGGTCACACAGGAATTGAACACTGACTCTGAGCTTTAACCTCAGAAAACTTCCGGTCCAACATTCTCCTCTTGAGAAAAGGGGATGGGAACCAGGAGATTCTGAATCAGAAGCCATGGTTTGCCTTTCAGCTATGGATTAGGCGGCCATGTATATCAGGGCCCCAGACCTCACTGGTCTTCTATTTTCATCAATGAAATGGGAATGAATTATTCTTGGGATCCCTCTAAGGATGAAAAAGAGGCTGGGGAAGGGGCAGAGGCACACAAGTCCAGGTTGTTCATTGCAGCAAGGGAACTGAGGCCCAGAGAGAAGAGGAAGCTTAGGTAAGTCCTCCTCGCTCCGGCTGCCTTCACAGGAGAAGCCCCAGCTCACCTCCCAGTCACAGGCAGCTGCCTTCCTGTCCTCGCCGGCACCAGCCAGAACCAGAAGTCAGGCTCCTTCCAGGGCCATGTTGAACCCTTGGAGCAGCTTCTGAGCCATCCCCTGCCCCAGGTCACTCCTGTCCTGGGTTCTTCTGGGATTGGCCTGTGGAGGGAGGTTGCAAGGAGAGTCAGACAGTGCTGGGCCCGGGCGCCTGCTCTGTGCCTGCTCGGTGGGCTGGGGACTCAAGCCTCACCTGCCTGGAGATTGCTCAGGAGTTCCACAGGCCTCGCATGAGGAGGCACTCAGTACCCGGAAGCTGTCTGTTCCCACCACCCAGGCTTGGGAAACGGGTCCAGACTCCCCTGCTCCCCTATTCTAGCTTCCAGGGCCTGGGCCACACTCACCCAAGTGACCTCAATAATGCCTGGCCCATGGCCTGAGCAATGTGCTCAGAGACCCGGAGACCCAGTCACCTCCTCCTCACCAGCTGGCTATCCCCCTGCGGGGCACACAGCTACGCCCACGGGGCCATATGCCACACACTGCATGCCATGCCCTGCCTTCGCAGACACCCTGGACGGGAACAGGGCAGTAGCAACGCAGCCTCCTTTAGCTCCTGCACCCACCGTCAGCCCCAAAGAGTGATAGGCACTCCTGGATGAGGAGGGGAACCCCAAACCCCACTGTCCATGGAGAACCTCCTGTGCTCCCACCCCGATGTCAGACAGCTTCAACCAGGCCGCAAGAAACCTGGCTGGTTGAAATCTAGAGTCGTGAAACTCCACCTGCATTCAGAGCCAGTCTGCATGCTCTACGGGCAGGCAAGTAAAGGGAGCTAATATCATGGGGTCCCCATGACTGCCTGGCACGGCCCCCATGAGGTGTCAATGCCATGGTCCTGGCAATCTGTCTTGCTTGTGAGGACCCTGGGGCTCTAGGAAGTTGGGCTGCAGAGGTAGGGAACAATGGGGAGCTCAGAACATCGCCGACCTCTGACCCCAGGATCGAGGCCAGACTTCGCAGAATGACCACAAGCTCTCCTTGACATGACCCTGACCGCTCACCTCTTCTGCCCTCTCTAAACACTGTCCCCCACTTTCCATGCTCCCTACTGGGAGCCACTTGCAAACTCCTTCACATTCCACATGCTCTCTTGACCTCAGTCATATATGTGCATATACTCCATATATGCATCAGTGATAAAAATGGGGTTGGGGGTACAAAGACACTTGCCCTCATGAGCTTCTAGTCTAGCAGGGGCAACAGACTATGAACAAAGAATATAAGTGAGTGGATAGAGAATTGGGTGGGGAAGAAAGGACCCTGAGGGGGAGGCCAGAGAGGATGGGAAAGGCCAGGGCAGTATTAAACAGATAACGCTGTCCAGGTATGGGCTCGGGGTGGGGTAGGGGTGCCATGGGCTGACCTAGTCATCCCTGTAGACTGGCTGCCATATAGAGATGGAGGAGCAGGTTGGACACAGAGGGAACTGTGAAAAGCAGGTGCAGTAACCCAGGCAACCCCAAGACAGTGGGAGGCAGTGAATTGGTAAGAAGTGGTCAGAGTCTGGGTTTTTTTCTCTTATTTTTTTTTCATGTAAACATTTGGCTAAAGTATTTTATAAATACACAGTCTGGATGCACAGCAAATGTAGTGCCAACAGCCTGGAGGTGGGATGTGAGATTGGAGAAGCAGAATTTGACAGCCAGGTTTTTGGTCTGGAGGGTCCAAGATGGAGCAGGGTCCTCAGCTGTGATGGGGAAAGGCGAGTGGATGAGGAGGCTCTGTTTGTGTGCGTTGTCTTGAATCCCTCTACATGGGAGGGGGGGTCTGCACACCCCATTTGGCCTTCCTGACCCCTCCACCTCTCTCTGGTCTCCCAGCATTCCTCAAGGGAGCCTTCCTCCTGGGCAGTGGCCCTTGCCCCCAAGCTAACACCCATCCAAGAACTTCCCAGCCTGCTCTCGCTGGTCCTCTCTTACCCCCGCACTCCCTCCCCACCCCCAACCCCCGCCACCTGACAGGTCCAGGAGCGGGGTGCATCTCTGCTTCGCCACCCTTAGCACGCAGCCTGGCTTGGAGTGGTCCTCAGCACAGATCAATGACTGCCCTCCAAGAAGACCGCGATTTCCCGGTGCATGTCGACAACAACCCTCCCCAGCCCTGCCGCCTCCTCCCAGATTCAGGGCCTCACACTGAGTAGGGCTCGCACACCATCAGGGGCACATCCCACCGCAATCAGACCCGAAGTCGGGGCCTCTGCGATGGAAGAGAGGCCTGTGTCTCACACGGGAACTCCCATCCTCCCTGCTGAGCCTCACGCTGGCCCCTCTTCCTCCGCCATGGCTGTTGGCCAGATGCCTTCAGTCTGGAGCTGGTCTGTGCTGTGGTCTGGCCCCTCTGGGCGTGGAGGTGCTGCCACCTCAGCCCTGCCACCCTGGTCCCATATCTGATACTTGCCCTGATGCTCACAGGCCTCCGCTTTCCTTCTGCACAGGCACGTTCTGTACAGGAGCAGGTGGAGAAGCGGGGGGACCAGTTTACAGGGTGACTGTGTGCGTGCTGGGCCAGGCAGGGCTCAGGGACCCTGCCTGGTTCTTGGCCCTCTGCTGACAGACTCCTCTGGTAGCCTTTTCTGTCTGCATCTCTTTTCCTTTCTCAACTCAGATTTTAAATATCACCATTCCTAAAAGCTGCCGTGATCTTCAGCATTCCCCCCAGGATTTTTAGACCTGATGCATGTGCGTGCGCGCGCGCGCGCGCGCGTGTGTGTGTGTGTGTGTGTGTGTGTGTGTGTGTGTTTCTTTAAATCTCTGGATTCTTACTGACCTGAACTGCACCCAGCACTTAGCAAGTGCTCAATAAACGTGAGTGGGGCGAGCAGGTGAACAATGATGGCTCTCTGAGTGTTCTCCATCATTACACGAGTCTGACCCTCCCCTCCCATACCTCCCAGGGAAAACCCGTGGCCACGTCACAATGTTTCAAAGGCCTCCGAGACTGGCACAGCGCTGAGAGCCCAGGAATCTCAATGAATAAAGACCAACAACGTCCATTAGTTATTGCCACGTAACAGGCCACACCGTGTCATGACCTAAAACAGCAGCCCTTATGTGGCTCACCGTTCTGCATGTTGCATTCAGTCTGGGCTCAGCTGGGCTTTTGCATGCGTGTGGCAGCCACGCATCAGCTTTGCAGATCTCGGCTGAGCTCGCTCACGTGTCTCGTATCTCAGCTGAGACAACTGGGTGGACAACACTGAAGCAGGTGGCTCTTATCCCCCAGCAGGTGGACCCAGGCTTCCTGCCAGTGGAGGCAGGGGTGCCCAAGAGCAGAAGCACCCTGGACCTTGGAAGCTAAGCACCGGGACCAGTAGAGGATCACTTCAGACATAGCCTACTGGGTACAGTGAGTCACAGGCCAGTCTACATTCAATGGGTGGGAAGAAGGCTCCGCCCCTTGACAGACAAGCTGAGTATTATGTGAAAGAAGAGCACAAGCGGAGACAAGGGCAATGGTGGCCAGGCTGGACCTTCCGCTCCAGTCGGGCACTGTGAACACTAGCTTATACCCAGTTTAGACCACTTCCGTATTTATTAGAATCAAAGTCTGATGAAACCAGAGGCTTCTAAATGCAGGTGAAAATTTGGGACACCTCTAATGTGCCCTCCCCTGCCCTCTCTCTACCTTCCTTGACATCTTCCTGGCCATGACATCGACAAGGCAGTGATGGGTGCTAATGTCCTCATAGTGTCCTGTCTCCCAAGACTTGAAAATGGCATCAATTTTGTCCTGCCTGAGGTTCTACAGAGGGCAGACCTTGAGCAAAGGAGAGCCAGCCGGCAGGGGCAGCTCTCAGAACCTTGTTTTCCACGATCTTTGCCTTGTTTCTTGCTAGATCTGGGTTGACAGCCCAGTTCCGAGTCTGCCTTGCATCCTGATTTGGGGTGGGGGTGGAGGAGAGTTTGGGGTAGATTCTAGGGCTGCTCCCCTCCTGGAACCTTCCTGGGAGGGATATTGGGAGCATCTCTCAACCCTTTCTGCTTGTTTTCTTGTTTCACAGCTTATTGTTGTTGTTGTTAGGTGCTGTCAAGTCAGTATCCAACTCATAGCGACCCTCATAGGGTTTTCAATGGCTGACTATTTCGGGATTGCCTTGGAAGTGGATTGCCAGGCCCTTCTCCCATTTTTGCAGTGCTGGGAATTGAACTCGGGACCTCAGAGACTGCAGCGCAGCGCTCTACCAACTGAGCCAAATCCCAGCCCCTCACAGCTTATATGTTGCTTATTTCATAGCCATTTGTGGTCACTCTCCAGCCACGGAACCCAGCACCTTTGGGGCAGAGATGTTGCTTCTTCGTTTCTGGCCTCCAGTCGTTGGGTGCCGAGAAAGGAGGTGCGCCCTAGGCTGAGACGTCGAAGGGGGAATCTGTGCACACTGAGGCCTGTCAGGGATGATGGGACACAGCTGCTTAGACGTGAGCTACCAGAGCAGAGGCTGAGTGACAAGGGAAGCAGAGCCCCCCTAGCACTGGAGTTTGGGCCCGCCACACTGGGGCAGGCTGGAGAGCTGCCTGAAGATTCTCTCGTAGGTGGGCAGGCTCTTTCTGAAGCAGTACGCAGATCGCTTATCGCACTCACAGGCCCTCAGCCCACAGAGGCAGCTGCTGTCAGGCCCCGGGGCGCATCCACCTGCAAAGACACAATGGGTCAGCCCAGGGCTCGGTTCTAAGGTTGGAGAGGGAGGGGGTTCTACGGGAGCTGCAGGGGTCGAGGGTTGAGGACAGAAAGGAAAGAAGTTGGGAGCCTTTCTCCTTCATCCTCAATCCTTTCCATCACATCTGGGCTTCCTGCAGGGCTGCAGTGAGAAGAACCGCAAAGAGGGCAAAGGGGGCCCGGACCCTAAATTACTGTCCCTAGGCAGCACGTGGTCAAGGGAAGAGGCTGGACCTGTTTCCCCAGAACACATCTCCTGTTTCCAAATGCGCCCTTGCCTCCCACGTGGATGTCTTAGGCATCTCCAGCTGGGGACATTCAAAAGGGCACCTGGATACCTAGCACCCGCTCCGCCCATCCAGCCTGTCCTCCCACCACATTCAGGAAATGGCCCCTGCCCTGACTTGTACAGAACGCTAGGGGCCAGCCTCGCTCCCTCCCCTCCTGCCACTGCCCACATCCAGCCTACCAGCCAGTCCCATGAGTTTTCCCAAGCTTAAACTGTTTCATGTTCTGCCCTCTCTTCTCCATCATCCCAGCCACTACCTGAATTCCTATCTCCCTAGTTCCTCCTCCTTCGTGGGAGGCACTAAGTAGGGGCAAATGTCACCTGACTCACCTGAGTTATGCTTGCTCTCCTCAGTCAAGGCCCCATCATGGTTCCCCGGTATTCCAAGAAGACATGGCCCATCGTTGTGGTGGCACGGAGCACACTGCCACAACTCGACCCTTCCCAGCCTTCCCCTTCTCAGCCACCTGCCACCTACCCTGCCACTCTCTACCTGCCACTGTCTCTCTCTGCTCCAAGTACACTAGACTATTTTAGGTCACATATCTTGCTCTGCCTTGCCCCAGGACCTTTGCACATACTATTCTCTTAGTCTAAAACTCTTCTCCCTGGGACCTTCAAGTGGTGGGATCCATCCTACCCTTTGAGTCTTGGTCAAATTCCATCTCCTCAGAGAGGCTGTCCCTGTCTCCTGGTCTAAAGCTTTCCCCAAGCCACAATTTCTCACAATCTGCTGTTGATTTTATTTGTGTGCTTTTCATAATCTGCACTTATTTTTCTTATTTGCTAACTTGCTTATGCCTGCCTCTCCTTCATCGCAGCATCTCCAACATGCTGAACAGATGTGCACACATCAGAGAGGTCAGGAACCAGCTGCCGAGAACATGAACGGCACCCTAGAGCTTTTGAGAGCCAGTGTCCGCCCTTTGGCTGAGTGGCCACTAGATGCGAACGTTTTATTGAGGGCTCCGAGCCCTAGAGCTTTGTGCATGTGTGTGTGTGCGCGCGCGCATGCGCACAAACACACAGGAGCTGTCAGAGGCACAACTTTCCCTTTCTACATAACTCCACCCTCATTCCCCTCTCCTGTAGGGCTGTGAGTGAGCCAGACTCCCTGGCTCGTGACCCAGGGCAAGTGAGTATCCACGCCTGCATCCATAAAGTGGCGCTGGACCTATTAGAGTCAAAAATGAACAGGATGGAGTGCGCTACACCACCGCCTGCCGCCTTGACAGCCACACGCCCTGGCTCCACGAGGGGAAAGAAGCAGCGCCTGTCCCCTGAACCCGTGCTGGCTGCTGGCTGGCGGCTGTCCTCCCTCTCTGATGTCCATGTTCCTGCCGGAGCTGTCCTCCCACTCCTGTCTGGAGACCCAGTTTCTCAGGACAGACAGCAGCACCCCACGCCTCAGCTGCCCCTCACCACTCACTCTCCAGAATATGCCAGGGACATTCACACCGCTCCTGTTCTTCCTGACGCCTGGACCCCCTTCGCCCTCCCACTCCCCGTCTCCATCTGCGACTGTCCATCCAGGTCCATCAAACCTCAGCTCACCAGAGAACTCTACTTAGAGGCCGGGCCCACGCACGTCCCTCTTTTCCACTGTGCCTGGCATACCCCTTGCCTCTCTCCCTAGCAGCAACTGCAGCTGGAGGCCCCTCCTCTGGGGGGTGGGTTCCTTGAGCACAGCGCCCCCTAGTGGGCCACCTCTCCTCCCAGGGGCCTGGTGCTGCCGCTCCAGAAACCTGAAGCGAGACTCTGTTCTTGCTGTCATTGCCACCTTCTCTTCCTTATTCCTTCTCGTCCTTCTCCCTTTATGTTTATCTCTTTGTCTTCTGCCTTTCTCCTTTTTCCCATCTCTTCTTTCTTGCACTTCAATCCTCTAAACCTCCTCCTTCTTCTCTCTCACTTCCTTCTCCCTTCTTGCTTTGTCTTCCTGTCCTTTCTAACATGTGGCGTAGAATTCTGTCCTGATGATGAGCTAATGGCCCTCCCTGTCTCTGGGTCTTTAGGAGCTGGTCTGGCCCCTGGTCTCTCACTGGGGATTTTCCTCTAGGAAGCTTCCCTCGACCACGGCAGGACTTGGCTCAGCCTCCAAAGCAGACCCAGGGTCTGACACTTCTCATCCTTTCTGTCACCACCCTGATTCACGCTATGGTTTCCCTTCCCCAGGGCTATGAAATGGGTGCTCCTTTTTTCCTCCTATGCTCCTTCTCTGCACAGCAGCCGGAGTGGTTTTCCTAGAGGAAAATTAGAGCACCCAGTCCTGCTTACCAAACTCCAAAGACTCTCATTGCCACTAAAGCAGAAGCTGAGCTCCACAACCCAGCTAGGTGACACCCAACCTCATCTCTGCTCCTCCTCAAGGCTCCATGCTCCTTCCCCATTGGCCCTGAGGCCTCAAACCTCCTTCTTTGTTCACCTAAAGTAGACACCCTTCCTATCCCAGCCCCCATCATTCTCTAGCCTGTCACCTTCTTTGAGATACTTCAGAACATTTATCCCTATCTGACTGTACCTCCATGTATGGATCTATTCGGGTTTTTGTCTTCCCCAGAATGCAAGCTCTTTCTCTTCGCTGACTTCCAACCCAAACCCTGGTTACTCCTTCACCATTTGCTGGTGGCCTTACTGGCTGCATTTATGCAGTCTATAGACTACAGAAAGCAGACCATTCCAGGAACTGGGAAGCCAGGTTCCACTTCCAGATCTGTGGCTCACATGCTTTAGAATCTTAGATAAGTTGCTTCTCCTATCTAAGCCTATCTCTTCTGCTTTCAAGTAGGGATAAATTGGTACTGCCTAGTTTGTGAGTTTTTCATTCTCTCACTCATTAAACAAACCAAGTTCCCACTATGTGCCTGCTCTTTGGCTAGAAACTGGGAATACAAGCACACCTCCAGACTACATAGCTCTGGAGGCTTCATTTTCACTGGGCTCTATACGCATCCCCAAAGCAAGACAGGCTCCTCGTTTGAGTGTTTCAAATATGAAATGTCCCCCAAAGACTCATGTGTTGAATGTCTGGTCCCCAGCTAGTGGCAGTATTTTGGGAGGTAGTGGGAACTTTAGGAGGTCATGCCTACCTGGAAGAAGTGGGTCATTGAGGGTGTACTTTTGAAGGTTATATCTATTTCCTGGTCCCTCCCTCCCTCTCTGCTTCCTCTCCGCCATGAAGTGAGTAGCCTCTCCCAGACACCTTTGCTGTCATGATGTTTTGCCTCACCATGAGCTCAGAATCAACAGAGCCAAAGACTATGGTCTGAGACCTCTGAAACCATGAGATAAAATAAATCCTTCCTCCATTTTAAGTTGTTCTCTCAGATATTTTAGTCACAGACCTATACAGAAAACTGTTTACCAGAGAAGTGAGGTTGTTGCTGTGGTTAAACCTGGCCATGGGGTTGTTAAGCTTTTGGAATCAATCTTCAGGAGGAATTTGGGAAAATTTGGAGATTTGGCCTAGAGAAGCACTAGAAAGCTGTAAGCTTAGCTTAATGGGAAATTCTGATGGAAGCTCAGAAGACCAGGATACCAAAAAAAAAAAAAAAAAAAAAAAGCAGACAGTGAAGAATGTATTCACAAGGTTTTACATGAAAATGAGGACTCTTGTTCTAGTGGTAGTTCATGTTACATTCTGACAAAGAATTCGTCTATATTTTTCCCATGCCCTAAGACTTTGAAGGAGGCTGAGTTTAAAGGTGACAGACTAGTTAATCTGTGGAGGACATTTCAAGGCATCCTGGCATTCAGACTGTGGCATGGTTATTGCTGTCTTCTTTGAGCCAGGTTAACAGTGAGAATCAGAAGCAAAAACCGGAGCAGAAAGGCTTGAAAGACTTGCAGTTTGGTCAGAAAAGCCTGTATAAAGATGGGGCTGAGGAGGCATGGCTTCTGAAGAGATTCAAACCATTAAAAAGAATCCAAGTAGTTTGCATGGAGATAATTGGAAAGATGTCTTGAAGGCATCTCAGAAATTGGCCAGGCTCCACCTACTGCAGGTTCAAGGGGATGAAAAAGTAAACTCATTTGAAAGACTTTCCCTTGAGAAAAGAGTGCCTGTAGGGTGTCTTGCTGGCACAGGGCTGCCTAGGAAGCTGTTTCCCCAGGATTTGTTTCACAATGTTCAGCCACCCAGGCATTCAGAGGCCAATGCAGCCATGGTCCAAGAGAACCAGGCTACTGCTTGATCTAGTGGCAGACTTTGGTGTTTTCCATGTGATGCTAGTTTTTAGGCATGCAGAATTCAAGAGTTATGAGGTCATAGAGGCTCCCACCCAGATTCCAAAGGAAAGCCTCGGAGGCCAACCAATGTGTGATGACAGGATTGGAGTCCCTACAGGCAAACTGCGAGAAGGAAATGTGTGAAGCTATGAGGGAGAAGCCTAAGCTGCAGTGGAGATCCAAGGATCTCTCAGGAACATGAAATGTGCCAAGGAAAGCCACAGGCAATGAGTGCAGCCAGCCCAAGAGACAAGTTATGTGTTCTACAAATGGCAAGGTCATAGGAGCAGCAGTTGCCAGGCCCATAGGAGCTCATATCACACCATCATAGTGTGCCCCAGATGTGAGGCATACAGCTACAGTACTTAATGTTTGCCCTGCTGGATTTAGGTTTTGCTTTGGTCCACTCTCTTCTTTCCATGCCCCCACTCTTCCCTTTTGGAATGGAAAATTTTACTCTGTATCATTGTATGTTGGAAGTATGTAACTTGGGGTTTTTATTATTATTATTTTTATAAATGCTCTTAGTTAAGGCTTTGTCATGACCCTCAGGGGAAACTTTGGACTTAAACTTTTGAACAATGTTGGAACTATTAAGACTTTGGAGTGTCTTGGGAATGGATTGAATGCATTTTTCATTATGAGGTGGTCATTAGCCTTTGGGAGGTCAGAGATTGAATGTTATGATATGAATAGGAAATGTCGCCCACAAACTTGTGTGTTGCATACTTAGTCCCCAGTGGGTGGTGATATTTGGGGAAGTGGTGGGAACTAGGAGGTGGAGCCTAGCTGGAGGAAGTAGCTCACCAGGGATGTGATTTTGAAGGTTATTCTTGATGCCTAATCCCTTCCTTGCTCTCTGCTTCCTGTCTGTCATGAGGTGACTATCCTCTGCCATGAGCTCCCACTGCCATGATGTTCTGCCTCACCACAGGAGCAGAATCAACAGAGTCAAAGACTATGGATTAAAATCTCTGAAACTGTAAGCTAAAATAAATTCCTCCTCCCTTTTAAATTGTTCTCTCAGGTATATTGGTCACAGTACAAAAACAACTGACTAATACAGAAAATGAGTTTGAGGACTCTTGGAGATGAACTGATAGCATTTTTTCCCCATTAGGAGGTAGTTATGAGCCATTAGGGGCCAGAGATGGAACGTTATGGTTTGACTATGAAATCTCCCCCACATGCTCATATGTTGAATGCTTCGTCCCCAGTGGTGGTGCTATTTTGGTAGGTGGTAGAAACGTTAGGAGGGGGAACCTAGCTGGAGGAAGTAGGTCACTGTGAGTGTGTTCTTGGGGGATGTGTCTTTCCCTAAGCCCCAATCTCTCTGTTTCTCTGCTTCCTGTCTACCATGAGGTGAAGACCCTCCTCTGCCACATGATCCCACCAGCAATGGGACCAAAGCAATGACTGACAGAACCCTCTGAAACCATGAGCCAAAATCAATCTTTCTTCCCTTAAGTTGGTTGGGTCAGATCTTTTATTACAGTGATGAAAAAAGTCACTAATATGCCCTCTTCTCTTGCGGAACTTACACGCTAGTTGTGGGGTGTGGGTCAGTGCATAAGTTAACTAGGAAAGAAATGAGATCATTCCAGGGAGAGATGAATGCTAGGAGAGGAAAAGGGTGAGAGAAGCTGTTGTGAGGAACGCATTCATAGTAAATGAGAAAGGTCTTTGCACACTAAATTTCCAGTGGTTTCTACTTCCCCCTTACCCCTTTGGTAGAGGGAGAAACAAGAGGCTTGCTGATGAAGGTAACAACTGTGGAACTGGTCTCTGCCTCCCACGGCCAGGCTCCTGCCCACACAATATATATGCATGTGTGGGTGGAGGAGCGTGGCACTGCGGTGATCTTGCAGTCCCTTCCAAATGCCAAATACTTATATAAACCCACTCGAAGGAGGGGTAACCACTTCCCAGGCCACTTAAGGGCAGCTGGCCCCTCTAAGCACATTGGCCCCTGGGTTCCTTGAGAGACCTGACTCTGCACTGATCTCTGGGTGGCATTTCGAGCTCTGGACACACCAGGTTGTTTTCATCTTTCTCCTCCCTTGCTCCCCTACCACATCCTTCCCAGAGTCACTGGTTGCTAGGCAACCTGGGACCAGGCTTGGGTGCAGGATCTCAGAACTCAAGGTGGTGTTAACCCTCGCAGGAGCAGCTCTTTGAACGAAGGTGTAACTGCGGGTAGGGAAGAGGGTTTATTCCATGAAGGTGACAATAATGACCTTAGCCCAAGGGGAGGCAAGCACAAGGCAAACTCTTCAAAGAAACCTCTGAATGGTAATCAGGACAATCCAGCGCTTTCCCACAAAATAAAAGGGGAAAAGAAAACCTGGACAAAGCGAGCAATTCTCACATCCAAATGGAAGGGCACTAACTAAACACCGGCATGGGCCAGCCCCTTCAGCGGGTCACTGTCATCATCCAGCAACCTTAGGAGGTCAGGTGATTAACTGCTTTACACAGATGGGGGGATTCAGGCTCAGCCAGGAGGGCCGAAGCTAGGGTCAGGCCCAGCTCTGTGGGACTCTAAGCCTCTGAGCAAGAATGGAAGGATATGGCCTCCACCTGCCTCCCCTGGCCCTCCTGGGGTCAGGGCAGAGCATCTCCCCCCTTTACTGCAGGCCACAACACTTATGTTGGGTCTTCTGATGGGAAGCTCCTCCCATCACCTCCATAGGGCAGAGGGGTAGGAGACAAAACCACCTGGCTCCAAATCCCCTCTCTTTCCCTGGCTGTGTGACCTTGGTCATCTCACTTGACCTTTCTGAGCCTCAGTGTCCTCTTTGATAATAGGGAGAATACTGCCTATCTCAGAAGCCTACCATGGGGGCTAAGGTGCAGTGGGTGAAGCACCCGTCACAGGCGCACAGAAAGTGTGGCTGTTCTTATTGCACCTATTTCGTGGGTGAGAAAAACGAGGCCCAGATGACTCAGACCAGCCACGAAGGTCCACAATGCTGGAAGGCTCCGGACACATGTGTCTTAATCTTACCTGTTACTTGAATCCAACCCTTCCCCCTGTGGGCCTCAGTGTCCCTGGTCAGGATGGTCTCCAAGGGCACTTGGGGCTCTGCAGCCTCCATAAGCCTGAGCTCCCAGGAGAGTAGGAGCCAGCCCTGCTTTGCTCTGTGCCTGGCCCCAGCACCACACTGGCATTGGACAGGGTGCCGGTGGGCATTCAGTCAACACCAGGCACGTGGATGGAAGTGCGCGGGTGTCGGCACACAGCAGCAGCAGCAGAGCCTGCACCAGAACCCAGGTCACCTGGCTCTGGGCTCACAGGATGCCAATGCCCCAGTGCTACTGCAGAAGCTTCTGCCTATGCTAGTGCCCTGAGCAGGCTCCAGACTGTGGGAATCAAGCCTCAGGGGCAGCATGCCAGGAAGGCACAGCCCAGGCCACAGGCTCTAGTCCAGCCCCCAGCCCCTCCCTGTTCCTCCTGCCACCACCCAGCATGTGTTAATCAAGGGATGTGTCACCTGCTGGGGCTCCAGCCTCCCCCAGGTCTCCTTCCTGCAATCTCCCCATCTCCTGGGGTTCTGGGCTGGGAGGTGAGTGAGCAGCCAGCAGGAACAGGGCAGAGGCTTGGCCTGGGCCTGGGTGTGAGAAGGTTCTCTCTGCCTTCCCAGACTCTACTTCCCTTTCTTAGGCACCTTCTCCTTCTTCCCTGATCCTTGCATCTCATGAGAGCACCAGAGGAGGGCGCCCCTGAGCATGCTTTCCCAAAGACCAAGCAACACTTACGTGCAGACATTAAAACCAAGCAGAAGAAAGGCAAGAGCAAGCCACGCAAAGGCAAGACTGTGAGCCAGGTTAGGAAAAGAATCAGGGGTAGCTTTGCTGTGCACCCCTCCCTCACTAACCAACAGCTACACACCCCACAGCCACCACTCCTCCACGTGGGGCAGAGACTCAGCCCCTGATCTCAGGAGGCACTATAGTCTTGTGGAAGCAAAGGACACTGTGGGGATGACCTTCTCCCCCTCCTTCCTCAGGCCCTGATGCCTCCTTTTCCCCCCCGGAAGTAGCCTTGGGGCTCTCAGCATCTGAGTGGTCACCAGCAGAGAGCCCCCAGCTCAGGAAGTCACCTTGAGCTCGCATGGGGTGACAGCGCACTGGGGGCCATGGCTGTTCAGGCGGCAGCCGACTGGGCTGAAGCTGGTTTTCTGTGGCAGGTCCAAGCCCTGAGCCCACCACGTTTCAGGTCTCACAGGTGCTCCAGGAAGTCCTCACCTTCCTAACTCTAGGTCCTGCTGTGGGCTGAGCTGGAATCCCGGGTGGGACGCCGGGGAGCCTCGAATCTGAGCACTGAGCACCCAGCATGGCGGTCCACACCTCCTGCCCTGGGAGATGAGTGGAGAGGAGGTGGTGGTGGTTCCCTAACCTCAGAGAAGGCAGATGAATACCCAGCAATGCTCACAGAATTACAGGAGACTCACTCTACTGCCGACAGCCGCCCACTGTGTCACTCTTTGGACCAGACTTGCTCTGCACATACCTACACCCCCAGCCCCAGAACATGCTCCAGGGGCCCAGGCCACTTGACATAGATGGACACTCTGTGCACTTGTCCACCCTGGCTCTTTCCCTTGTCCCTTCCCGTTCCCCTCCTAGTTGCTTTTGTGTCCCCTACCATACTGGTCAGAATGCATGGCACGCAGTCACCCTTGACAAATATTTGTTCACCTGAAAGACGGCTGAGCTGCTTTGTTAACACATGACAGAAATAAGGAAGAATGTTCTCAACAGCAACCGCTACCGGGGGGGGGGGGGGGGGGGAAGCTGCGAAGTCAATGTATTGTCCCGTGAATAACTCTTTATTGAGCATGTACTATATGCATGGCTCTGGGCTCCCACAGGATGCTGAAGATTCAGTTGTGGGCAGAAGAGACCAGGGTGAGACCAAGCAAGGATTCTCCAAGAAGCTCTGACTCTCTTTTTCACTTCAAAGCTCTTAGGAGAAATCTTATTTTCTAAAATATTGAGGCAGGAGAGAAAGACAGGGAAAACTTGGAGGATGTGGGAAGGAAAGGGCTTCTCTCAGGCTGGGAACTGGTCTGAGTCTCATCAGCTGAGAGTTCCCACACCACCAGAAGAGAAAGGCTGTGAGCCCTGCCTGCATGGAAGCCAGTGCTTCCCTAAGAATCTCACCAAACCAGATTATAGACTATCATTACAGTCAACAGACCAAGGGAATTTCCTTAAGACTAGATACCATAGGAATTTCCTCAACTATCCCAATCTAGGCATCTTAACAATGCTTCGTTATTTAACCTGTAAATCTATACCAGACATTCGTGGGGACCCCATTGAGCAATGGAATTTCAAAAGCCCCAAATCATACTTTGTTGTTGTTGTTAGGTGCCATCGAGTTGTGTCTGACTCATAGTGACCCTCATAGGGTTTTCAATGGCTGATTGTTTCGGGATTGCCTCGGGAGTGGATTGCCACGTCCTTCCCCCATTTTTGCGGTGCTGGGAATCGAACCCGGGACCTCAGAGACCACAGAGAAGCACTCTACCAACTGAGCTAAATACCAGCCCCCAAATCACACACAGTCCTGTTGTAAAGACACCTAAACACATCTCTCTCTCTAGACGCCTGCACTTGATCTGAAACACGTGCTATCCCTCAGCCCTTTACCTAATAAACCTCCAACCGCTTCATTCTCTTACTGACTCATTCTCAAATTCATTTTTGTGATGGAGGCAAGGCCCCACCATCTCCCCTGAATGGAGATCCCCAAAAGGGGAACTCCTTAGGGCAGGTGGTAATGTTGGGGTGCAGCACCCCAAAATTCACTGACAATATCACTAGGTCAAGGAGGCGGTGGCTGTTCAGGAAAGGCCCAGGTAGAAAGATGCATCCCTTCAGGAAAGGCTACTTGTTGGGGATTTTTAAAATGTACCCCATAACTAGGGTCCCTCATACTAGCATGAGGGACTGACCTTTAGCTGACCCCAGGGCCACATTTCACTCACTCACTCCTACCCCTCCCATCGAGTGAGCAAAGATGGACCCTGACCAGCCTGACCAGCCTCAACCACCTCAATTTTGATTGGCTACCCCTAGCACCTCAGTTAAATAACTGCCCCTACCTGGCAGGTATGAAAGTTCACCTGCTGTTCCTGTCAGGAATGTGCCCTGATTGGCTAACCCCAGTACACACCCCCTTCGGGACCATATATAAGCAGGGCTCCGGGACCCCCTTCACCCCTCCCACCATTTTCCATCCTTCAACTGCTGTCTGGACCCCATCACGTTGATCCAGTGCTCCCCAATCCAGCAGAAGATCTCTAAGCAAGCCAATGCATCAAGACCAGGGGCCCCAAAGCGCCGAAGGCTACAAGCAAGCCACGAAGTTTCCTAATTCCTCCCACCCTTGGGAAGGAGGGAGGCAGAGAAGGCGAGCTATGAGAGTCAAGACCACTGGACCTCCAGCCCAGCGGAACACCAACTGCTTGTAGCTGTGCCTTTAAGGCTGAGCTGTTCCACCAGTGAGCCTGCAGCATTCTATGCTGCAGGCTTAGAGCTAGCACTTGAGTACTTGACAGGGGCTGCTTGCTGGTTGCACCCCACTTGGGGAGTAACCCAATAAACTTTCCCTTTCCTGTTTTCTGCAGAAGGTCTCCTGAGGTCCTTCTTTGGTGCCTCTGGTCACTACACCAACCCGGTCCAGTGGGTCCCCCATACCTACTTGGTGTCATGGCAAGGCTCTGACCTCTGCCGGTCCTGAGCCAAACCCCGACAGCTACTCACAGATAACCGTCCCGTTGACCACATGGAACTGGTAGTTGTTCAACACTGGCTGGCAGTTGAACTCCTTCAGCTTCACATAGCAGCAATCGTGTGCCCAGCAGCACCTGGGGGGTCCGGCGAGAGGGACATGAAGGATTACACCTGCAAGTAGGTCTCTGAGAAGTCAAGGACCTTGGGTGAGAACTGGAAAGGACCCTCTTGCCTCTTCCCTGGACCAGAGGCACCAGAGACGGGGAGGTAAATTACTGAGACAGCCTTCCCTCCTTCCATACCCAAGGGCAGTTGGTTCCAGGTTGCCTCATGGTACCAAGTCTTGGGACACTCAGGTCCCTTACAGAAAATGGCTCAGTGTTTGCACAGAACCTATATATAGCCTCCCTTAATTTGCCTGAATTCATCTCTAGATTTATAACACCCAGTGCAAAGCAAATGCTATGTAAATCATTGTTACACTGTATTGTTTAGGAAACAATGGTAAGAGAAAATGTCTCCAGGTTTGTGCCATGGAACCACACCAGTAGGACAACTTTTCCAAGCTGGGCCACTTGGCTTCTCTTCCTGAGAGTACAGAATTAGGACATCGAGCCAACAGGGTAGCCTTGGGGTGCCTAGAATCCTAAAAACTGAGGAGCTGAGAGAAGAAGACAGCTGCCAGGTACATGTAAAAATGTACCTCGAGCTCTGGGCGGATCAACTATATAATATTTGTTGTTGTTATTGTTGTCATTAGGTGCTGTCAAGTCAGTGTCTGACTCATAGTGACCCTATGTACAATAGGTGAAACAGTATTGTTACTGCTTCTCTGCTATTCATAGGGTTTTCAATGGCTGATTGTTTTTTGGGACTGGCTTGCTGGGTCCATCTCCCAAGCCGATACCACCTGGTATTCCCAGACGGTCTCCCATCCAGGTACTAATCAGGTCCGACACTGCTTAGCTTCCAAGATCTGACAGGATGAGATGCCACAGTGGTACAGGTAGGCATATAACATGTAGGGCCCCTTATAAAGAATTTCAAGAAAAGTCCAGGGTGGTATAATGCTTGCCCAGCATGCTTGAGGCCCTGAGTTCCATCTCTAGCACTGCCAAAAAATTAAGCCAGGTATATAGTACATGCTTGTAACTCCAACACTCAGAAAGCTGAAGCAGGGAGATGGAGAGTTCTAGGCCAGCCTGTGCTACATAGCCAGACCCTGTCACAAGAAAAACAATCAAAAAAAAAAAAAAGAAAGAAAGAAAGAAAGAAAGAAAGAAAGAAAGAAAGAAAGAAGCCCCACCAACTTCAGGATGGTGAGAGCAGAGCACAAGTCATGTTGAGGACCTTAGGAATGCCAGGCCCTTTGCATCGTTACAGGTCACACATTCACGAAGCTGGCCCTGGGCCTGGGTTCCTCAAGACCCACCCTGCAATTCCCTCTATTTTTATGTTGCCTTCAATCAGTTTCTGCCACTGCCATGCAAGAGTCCTAACAGCCCCTCCCTGGCTTCGCACCTGGACTGCAAAGCACATCAAACGGCGAGCGGCCTCGCAGCCTCTGCACGCACCTGTCCGTGTCGTCCACAGGGGTCCCTTTGCCCCCAAGCCCACAGTAGCAGCCATATCCGTAATAGGAGAAGAAGGCGCTGCGCCCTGTGACCTGTTTGACCATCCTCTGAAACTGCCAGAAGCTGCTGAGAGAGGGAGTCATCACTGCCAATGAGAAAACAAGGAATGGGAAGATGCCGTTGAGTACAAGGCTGCCCCGACAGGCGCTCGGGAGAGGGCTTTGCAGTGGCGCTGTCTAGAGCCCTAACACAAAGCCCGGGAAACAGCTGCATGATCAGCCTCGGTCATGGGGAAGAAATAGGACCAGATTTACCCCTGTACCCCAGCAAGTATCTTGCTAACCCAGGATGGGCACGCAGTTTCCCTGGCATTCAGGGCAACGCTCTATTGCCACCCAGAAGCTTCCTTTTAAAAGTGGAAAACCACCATCCTGGGAAGGAATGCCCTCAGGTATGATGCAATATGAGCTGGAAAAGTTCAAAGCCAGAGATGCCAGGCCCTGCAGACTTCATCAGGCATTTACAACTTCCCAGGAGAAGCAGAATACATAAGAGGCAGGAAAGACATCCTCAATTCATCTTTTTTAAATGGCAAATACAAGTGGACCCAGCAACTTCTACAAACTGGTTACATAGAAGTGGGAAATGTACATAGAAATGAGGATATTTGTTACAGCTTTATTTGTGACATTAGAATGTTGGAAACCATCCATCCAAATGTCTACCGACAGGAGGATAATAACCAAAGTATGTGTCTTGAAAATGTTGTTTATTGTTAAGCACCCTTGAGTCAGGTCCCACTCATAGCAACCCTCACAGGGTTTTCCATGGCTGATTGTGTCAGGATTGCTTCGGGAGTGGACTGCCACGTCCTTCTCCCGTGTCTTGAAAATGTACTACTTTTAACAACAATATCTCTAGGCAATGGGATTGAGGAGAGAGAGAACGAAACAGGCAACATTTATTTTGTATACTTCTATGCAGCTTGGGGTTTTGTTTGGGTTTTTTTCTTTTAATAAGACTGTATTAGTTTTCAATTGTAATGTTTTAAATGGAGGGTACCAGCATCCTAAGGGTGGTTACATCTGGGTGTCAAAAAGGACCAGGTTCTGGGAAGAATGTGGAGGGTCTGTCCCTTGTTATTATATACTCACATATTTTAGTTTTTAATTAGAACCAGATATAAGTTTTGTGATAAAAATACAGTAGAAACATGAGCTCAAAGAAAACCAGAGACAGAGTTTTGGGGTATCTTCTCAGGTGCCTTCCTGCCTCATTGCCATATTAGGCACCTTGTTGTCATGAGACATTGCTAGAGAGACGGTGGGGCGGTACTCAGGGGCAGACTGTTACATTCTGTGTATAGGTACCCCTACAGGTCTAACCCATGCCCACAGGCCACATGTAGCTCCATGAAATCTTTTAACATCATGTATTTTTTAGCATTTATTTTCTTCATGACCCCTTGCTTATTATGTATATGTACAAATTATATCATATGATTTATGTGCAGCCCAACACAATTCCTCTTTACTCAAAATAGCCTGGGGAAGCCAAAAGTCCGGACACTCCTGCCCTACACCATAATCTTGAACACCATCAATTCCAACACTGACTAAGAGAAAGAAAGAATGCTGGTTTTGACATTTGCTACTTAGGGACCCAAAAGTTACTGCTACACAACTGAAACAGGCATGAAAATGGATTTTGACAGATGTCTACTCAACTGATCCAGCAAAAGTCTCTGAGTTTTCCAACAGACCCCAAACAATTTCTCAGTAAGCCCTCGCTCACTTTCCTGAGGTAGGCAACCTGACATCCTGGTAGCAATGACAGAATGGCCACTTCTTCCATAATTCATCCTAAGAATGTCTCTCTGATAAGAATTCATCAAACTAGCTGGAAATGTAGTTTTGAGCTGGTGGGAGAAGGACGTGGCAATCCACTCCCAAGGCAATCCTGAAACAATCATCCATTGAAAACCCAATGAGGGTGGCTATGAGTCGGATCTGACTTGACAGCACCTAACAACAAAGATAAGTTTTGTGCTGGAGTCCACGTGACTTTAAATACAGGCAACTAGCATCCAAAGGACAAATGGCTCCAGGGATGAGAGTGGTGAAGCCATAGCCAAAGGCCTTCTTGTCAGTGACCCTGGACTTCCTGAAAGTTCTATGAGGGCCTGGCATTGGGATCAGCCAATTGGAGAGAAGAAAGAGAAGCAGGAGGACTTTGTCAGGAGCCTGGTTCTCTTCTGAGTGACCTGCCCCTTTCTCTCGCCCATGACACCCCAGGAGGGGCCACCCCAAGCACACAGCAGGACAGCCTCCTGGCACCCTCCTAGGTGGCACTACTTACAGCAGGAGGTGAAGACAACAAGAATGGCGACGACCTTCATTCCCTTGGAGACCAGGGGGTCCAAGGTGCCAGGGTCCCAACTCCGTCTGCCAGTTGAATTCCTGCTTGGGGAGGAAGCGGCCAAAAATGGGACGAGGCCATTTGGGTGCAAGCATGAGCCACAGGACAGGCCTTTGAAAGCCTTCAGCAGAGGGCTCCGAGAGATCTTTTTCAGAACTAATTATCTCTGAATATGATACCCTCTCTGGTATTTAGACCCGAATACAAAAAATAAGAAGGGCTCAATTGTTTGAAAACTGCAAGTGTTGTGGGTTTCTTCCCTTCTTTGGCAACACTATCCCTCTGACTTTTTTTTTCCCCTTTGGAGGAGTGAGAAGGCCTCTGGTTCCCACGTGTAAAAGGAATAGATTCTCTTCCAAATGGAAATCCAGCTCAGGAAAGCCCATCTCCATTCACAGTGTTTCCCTTCTTTGATACTTCAGTATCTGAGTCATAAACTCACTTCCTCTGCACCTTGGTTTCATCTCCTATAAAGTGAGACTAAAAATCTCTACTGAGTCTACTAAGAAACTTTAAGAGCTTCATAGGTATTATATTACACAATCCTCAGAGCAACTTAGGAGTTTCTATTATCACTTTAGAGATAGGGCAACAGAGGCCCGGAGAGGTTGAGCAAATTCCTCACATTCATCGAGCTGTCTTTTCCCACATACATCTTGTGAGGGACCTGCAGGAATGATGAAAATAAAACGGTTTTGTACTATAAGTCACAGTCACAGGTAAACACAGCATTCTTATTGTGATTAGCAGTGGTGACGATACCCACATTGGGCACACTTCCCACAGGACAACAGAGCAGAACACGGGCTTCTGTCCCTGCCACGGAGCTGCCACATGATCAGCACACAGCTTTCTTTCAATCTAAGTGGTCTACTTGGGCCCCATTAGAAATCAGGCTAAATTTGATAATGTCAGGCCTTGGCACATGAACAATAGCTCAGTGAGCCTAGAGAAGTTGGTAGGAACACAGCGTTAGCTAGATTTTCACCGATGACAGTTTCCCAGGAAAACTTCAAAATAAAATCACCCTGCTGCAGAGCCTCTCAAGAGCTGACCAGGTGCCCTGGCTAGTTTGCCCTATTTGGCAAAATTCTGATGGATGCTGTGAGGCTGGGCCCTGCCCAAGCTGGGTCCCGGCCAACCTTCATTTCTAACTGCAGCATGGGAGGTTTTTGAATCTAGATTCCGTCCCTACTGAAACCTGGAAAAACTGTGTGCAGGTGTGGTCCACAAGGAAAAGATTCATAGCCTGGAATGAACAGGGGATGACACTTTAAAGAGACAAAGAAAAGGGCCTGGGCACATTACCAGGAATGAAATCCAACAGATTCTTATTAAGTGCCAACAGTGGGGTCTACTAAGGAGAAGAATCTGGCCCAGGGAAGGCTGTTGAGCTGGCTGCAGACACCACATAGGTGAGTGTAGAGCAAGCATGGCCCCAAAGCCCTGCGTGGGCAGACGTTCTAGGTTTGCTTCTCCATGGTTCTAGAGCGTTTCTCCGTGTCTTCAGAGGGCCACCCCCGCTGTTCCCATGCCCTCACGCACTGGGAACTGCCCTCTGCTGCAGGGGCCCTGGAGGCCCGAAGTTATGACCCCTCCCAGTGAGGAGAGAAGAGCAGTCTCAGTGAAAGCCCAGCCCAGGTGGGGAGGGGGCATGTCTTCCCTCTTCCTGGACAGCCCTGACAGGCCAGAGCTCCCTGGAGGACTGGCCCAGAGCTCAGCAACGACCTCTTGTGTCAGCTTCTCCCTCCGTGCATCAGCCTCTCTAGACATCAGTTTCTCCCATTGTGTCAGCTTCCTCGGCTGCCCAGTCCAGCTGTGCTCCATAGCTGCCCCTCCTGGGGGCCTCCCGGCCACGCTCTTCTCTGTCTCAGAGTCTGTTTCCACAGAGCCCAGGTGAAGTTTGAGTGGAAAGAGAAGCCCTGCTTCAGTGGGTGAGGTCAGAGGCAGGAGCAGTGAACTCTCTTGGGAGGGTCACAGATGGCTTCTAGAAGGAGGTGGTCTTTGAGGAGGCCTTGGAGTCCCTTCCATTGGCTCCCATTTCCTCCCTGCAGCCCTCCCAGGCAGCTACTATCACTTTCCCATTGGACAGACAAGGAAATCAAGGCTGAGCAAGGAGAAATGACCTGAAAAAGACCCCTACAGCTCCTAAGTGGCAGGGCCAGGCCTTCCCCTCTTGTCCCCATCTCCAAGTCCAGGGCTCCTCCCC